>APFE031030848.1:342143-437104 GCA_000404065.3 Pinus taeda
GCCCATTACATTATTACTAACTACTTGTGGTCCCTTACATGATATGGGTTAACCACCTTATTTATTACTATGGCCCACATTATTACATTATTACCTTGGGTACCTCCCTTGGTACCCCATATTATCCCCCCTAGGTATATAACATACTGTTGTGGTCTTTCTCAGGGATCTGTGAAGGTTGAGCTTGAGCATAGTGTCCTTGGTCATCACATTAGTGTTAGCCGTTAGATTAATTAGGGTATGGGGGATTTTGGTGCCATTAATGTGGACATCGACTACAGGACTTCTAGGGTCTAGATATTTCAGATAGATTACCTACCCCAACATCAGGTTGGAAAATTGTCCTATGACATTGATAGTTGGAGCATCTCTCTTACGCATGCCTGGGTGCCTGAAGCACTTCTCCTTGATCATCTTGTTGTATATAGGCACATCCTTTATGGCTTGTAGAAGAGGTATATTTACACATAATTGTTTCAATTCTCCCAAAAGTTCAGTTTCTTCTGGGGTCGGTTGTGTTGTTCCAGATAATCTCTCAGGAAAGGGTGGAGTGGCTTTTGGTTCACTTTCCTCTTTTTCTTCCTCATCCTCCTTAGGGGAAGGCTAGTTATCTGGGAGAACCTTCCCAGATTGTAGGTTAATCTCCTGAATCTCCATAGCATAGGTCGGGAATGATGTTTCCCCACTATATACCTACTGGGCCTGTCTATTATTTGGGTTCGGGTTTGGTTGAGAAGGTATTTAGGGTTGAATTGGTGGAGCAGGAGGCAATGGTTGTAGTTGAGCAGGTAGTGGAGGAAAAAGAGTGGGAGGAGAGTTGTACTGGGGCCTCCACCCTTGATGAGGTGCATTCCACTGAGGCTGTGGCTGAGCATAAGAGTGAAATGAATGAGTAGCTGGTTGAGCATGGTATTGAGATGGATATGACCAAGGAGGGGGTGTGGACCAAGAAAGATGAGCAGGGGGACCCCAAGAAGGCATGGAAGTGGCTTGATTGGGGTTATAATATGTCTGGGATGTCCCTTGCATTCCCTGCTAGTAAGGTCTGGTCCCATGTGGCCTCCTTTGGTTCATGAAATAGAGTGGTTTAGTGGCTAATTCGGCCCCCTCGTATGCAGCTTTAAGTCCAGGCAAGGAAGGGCACTGATTTGTAGAATGGTCTTCTTCACAAACTGAACACACTTCTATAGAGTTCAATGGACATCCATTCCTAGGATGCCTTCTGGTTCACCTAGGACAAAATATGGACAAAGCCCTCTCTACTTCCTCTTATTTTCTTTTGATATGAAAGGTATCCATTTGCATGGCAAGAGTCTACCTCATCTCACTCTTGAAATCTTCCAGCAGATTTTCAAATTCACCTCTAAGGGATGAACTGGATGAGGATGTACTGGCTAAGGGTTGACTTCCCCTACCTCTCTTTCTGGTTGCCCTAGAATGGTTTCTAAACACGGTCTTTATGTCATCATAAGGCAGTTGGTAGATGTCCCCCCCAGCCAGCAAATGGAGGGTATCTAGAAGGTCTTTCGGGACCCCTTTGAGTAGAACCAACTTCAGAGATTCGGGGTCAAGTGTGCACCTGACCCTTTTATAACTGAGCTGAAACCTCTCTTCATAATCTTCCAAGGATTCATCACTTCCTATGGTCATTCGGAATATTTCTTCCTTGGTATCCTTTGACCTATAGTAGTCCTGGTATTTGTTATTAAAGGCTTGTTGCATCTAAGCCCAAGTTATGATGCTGTTGCCAGGTAACCCCATGAACTAGTGCAATGCTGCATCCTTGAGGGTAGAAGGAAATAGTTTCAACTTATGCTCATCTTCTGCATAGTCATAAGTTCGATAGATAACAATAAATTCAAACAAAAAGGTATTAGGATCTTCGGTAGTCAACCCATGGAAGTGAGGTAAGGCTGAAGGACTTATGTTCTTCATTTTAGTGTCCCCATTGGTCTCTCGGATGGGAAAGGTACCCTCTACTCTTTCCCCATTCCCTCTAAAGTTTTTGTTTTCAGCCATGGTCTCAGGAGGGATAGTTTCTTGCTCTTCTTCCACTATAGGATCTTCGTATATCTTTGGTGGTTCACCTATAGGTTCTTTTGGATCACTACCACCGAAGAAGAGAGAATGGTGACTTTATGATGTGGTGGGGGTGTTGGGTAGGAATTTTCCTGAATTATCTCTAGTCCTACGAGGCATGAAAGGAAATCTCTTCTTTAGTAATTTTTGTTTTTTTCTGCTTGTACCTGCAAAACTGAAATGGATTGAACAACAAATTGCAACTAACTAAAATGAACTTGTTGAAATGAAATTGTAGAATTGAAATGAAAGCAAGGAAATCACTAATCTATTTTGCTAGAATGGAAATTGCAGAATTGAAATGAAAGCAGGAAATGACTAATCTACTTTTGCTGAAATGGAAATTGCAAAATTGAAATGAAAGCAGGAAATGACTAATCTACGTTTTCTAAAATGGAAATTGTAGAATTGAAATGAAAGCAGGAAATGCCTAATCTACTTTTGCAGAATTGAAATTGCAGAATTGAAATGAAACAACTACTCTACTTTTGCTGAAATAAACTACTTAGCAGAATGTTGCAGTAGAAAATAGAAGAAATTAGTAATCACAAAATACTCTGATGCTTTCCTGGAAATGGTGCCAAAAATATAGTGAGCACCAGTATTGCAGCAATAATGCTGCAACTCCTGGGGCTTCCTACTTTACTTTTATCGACCTGGTTGTTCGGAACAAACTTGGAAGCGACGGTGCTATATGCACAAGTACTAGCTCTTACTGCAGGCTGTGACTTGGTTAGCTGGCACAAGATCACTAGGAGCTTAAGCCAACTTCTATGATTTCTCAAAAGAAGCTTTTAACCGTGATGAAAGAAAGCTAACTTTGAAGAGGCTATTCTACTTCTAGAAAGAGTAAGAAGACTAAAATGTAATGCAAACCCTAGCAAACCCTAATTTATCCACTAACCTTACTTTTGCAGGAAAAGAGATGAAAACTGATGAAATGAGTGCCATTGACTACTGAAAAGGTAAATTCCATTTATTCAAGCTACTTCTGAAAAGAAATGAGAAGGAAACATCTTTTTTTGCTTTTGAGTGTTTTTATGTGAAATTATTATGCTTGTGATTTATCTGGTTGTGATTGTACAGAGGTTTGGTGGCGAAGGAAGATTGGGTTGGCTTTTGCAGAGGTGGAGGAAGGTGTGGAGAGGTCCTAAGAAGCCCCTAGTACCCTTCTGAAGACTTCCATTGCAATCAGATTTTGAAAAACCACTTACAGGAAATTCTACAGGAGGCTGCAAGGGATCTACAGGAGGATCTACAAGAGGAGGCTGAGAGCTATTTTGGGAGTTTTGAAGGTGGAAAAATGATGGAAAAGGGTAACTGAAGGCTAGATGAAGGTGTTGAGGTGCCTAGAACTTGTCAAGGAAGATCAAAACAAACATGATGGTTGGATTTGTTCAAATGACGAGAGGAAATCTTATGGAGAAAAACATAGAAATTAGGGCAGATTAGCGAAATATTGCGAATGACTTGGGAAATCTATGAGAAGTGAGCTGGTTCTGGCTGTTTTATGGATGTATGGTGAGCTGAGGTGTCCTGCAAGAGATATGCACATCTACTTACAAAAACTGATCAAAGAAAGAACTAACTATACTATGAAAACAGAAATTTCCCTAGCTTGACCTAATCTCTTACCTACAAAAAGAAATTGCTGAAAAATAACCTTTGAACAAAAAATAATGAAAAGAGATATATTGGAAAAGAACAAGAAATGATCTAGGAAACTGAATCTGAATCAACATATCAATCTTTCCAAATCAAGTCATCACACTAGCAGTTGCATGGAAGAGAAAAATTGTGTTTTTGGTGGCAGCAGTAGTGCCTTGACCTCAAATCATATTCCTAGAAAGGGAGAAAGGAGATCAGGGCCTACTCTTGGCCTTTTCTAATCTTATTCTATCACTGCAGTAATCTACTTGAGCAACTGAAACACAAAACAGCTATGCAAACCATCAAAAGCAACCTAATCTAACAAAGTAAAATGAATCTATGTAATAGAAATTAACTCATAAACTGAAGCAAAAAACATATAAGTACAAAGTAGGAGGTGCTGGGAAGCTTGGGTTGGGCCCCAACCCAAGAGCTTTAGCCCTCTGAAAGAGATCTGTGCTGGCTCAAAAACTGTTTCATCTTCATTATAAAAAATAATAGTCACATTGCATGAACTATTCTAAAAAAGGAACTTCAAAATAAGCTGAACAAGTGTTGCACAAAAGTGGGAAAATTATACTGATGACTAGATAAACTACTAAGGCTCTAAGCCCCCTTATTTATACAAATGGAGTCCTCCAACAATCATCCTAAAATCAAGGAACTCAGCTTCCCAGAACTGGAGATAAACAACAGTCCTTCTTTACTTACTCGGCTGTCCCTTGGATCCATCAATGTGGACCTCTGTGCTCCAAGTTTCTGATGGAGGAGTCAAGGGAAGGGGTCATAAATGAAGGAGACACCCCCTATAAATCCTCTTCCCTATTTTCCTCGAGTTTTGGCTACCATTTTCTCATAAATCCCTTGACTTTATCCAAAATTGACCAAAAAATCTACATAAAGCACACATTAGACTACATGGCAAAATGACTAACCCAATTCACTCTATTAGCATAAATATATTCAAAAACATGCAATAAACTAGTGAGAATGGTGGATTAAGTTGAATTAGGAGGCAAAATGAGCCCATATAATTACCCATTTCTGGGGCTCATCACAGGACCACCTATATAATCCTACAGGGAATCCTACAGGATCCCACAGGAATCCTTCAGGATACAGTTAGGCAATCTATAGGATTGGCATTGAGAAATTTCAGAGGGAGAAAAATAGGGGTTGGCTACATCAAGTATTGTAAGGAGGTAGGCTCTACATTTCCTCCTATTTTTCCAAGTGAAAAGAAGAAAAAAATCCTCTAGTTTGTTGAAATTGATTGCAGTAAAAGGGAATTGTATCCATAGAAATTTCAGTTCAATTTCCTCCATTAAAATCATGTATCATACATGTATGATCCTCCATCCATTAGACAAAATGATAGGGGGTTTAATAGAAGGGATCCCATCAACACTGTGAGGATTCACCAACACCCTCCTATGCTAGAAATATTCACAAGGCATAATTGGATGGGTTTCTTTAAGAAATTAAGGGGGTATGATGATGAAGTAGCTAGAGATTTTGCTCTCTCCCTCATTCCTCTAACTAGGACCCATGCCATTGTTGTGGTGAATGTCCTCTCAATAGAGTTCACCCCTGAACTCATAAGCAGAATTACCACACTCCCCTTAGGAGTGCCTTGGAGAAAGGAAGACAAGGGAAATAGCCAAATTTCAAAGAAGAAATTCTTTTTAGAGGGAGAGGAGGCCATGGAAGACAAAAATGGAGTAAGAAGAGGAAGCCTACCATACCCCTGGAATGAAGTAAGTTACCATCTTATAAAATATATATCACGTGAAGGTTGGTATAGTGTGGTATATGTATACCACTTTACGCTTCTTGAAGAATTGAGGTTTGGAGCAGATACACCTCCTCACCATAGACTCAGCATACCCTACTTCCTTCTTCAATCACTAATAGATATGAGCATGAAGGTGAAGGAAGGAAAATACCAACAGTTGGCCCATCATGGGTTAATTAGACTCATCATAGAAGATGCCCTCCACAACCTTAGAATTCCTATCACATGGGCAATTTTCAAAGACATGCAGACAAAGGATGATATAAAATCCCTCGAATATGACAAGAGCCCTACTACCAGTGAAAGGGATGAAGAAGAGACTAAAACAAATGAAGAAGAAGTAGAGAGGGATGAAGAGGAAATAGATGAGGAAGAGAAAAGGAAGGAAATTGGTGAAGGAACAGAAGAATATGCCAAGGAGGAAACTGATGAACAAGGTGAGGAACTAGAGAGAGAAGAATAGGAGAAAGAGAAATATGAAAAGGGAAATGGAAAAGAGAAGGAAAAAGACAAGGATGAGTCACCTAGGGTGTCTCCAAAACCCACTAAGAAAGAGGAAGAAAATTCCGTCACTGCCCTTAGCACCCCTACTAAACAAAAAGGCAAAAGACAGAGAAAAACTCCTTTGTACTTTAGAACAAGAATAAGGCAAGGAAAACCTCAAAATCCCACCAAGGTCCCTATTTTTATTGAAGACTTGCCTAAATAGGAGGAGAAGATGGCCCCTCCTATAAAAATTCAAGGAGAAGGATCCTCAGGACAAACCTCCCCTAAGTCTCCTATCACTCATGTGAGGAGGCGTGTGACTAGATCTACCTCATCCAAGGGAAAAGACATCCTACAGGATACACGAAAAGACCTAAAGGAAGCAAAGGAAATCCTACAGGAAACTCTGCTAAACCTACATGAAACTCAAAAATTGGATAAGGAAGGGAGTATGCAGCAAGAAACAAAGAAGGAGGATCCAGAGTTAAGGGAAACTAGTCCTCAACCTAACCTTGACTCCTACTACAGATTTATTGAAGGGGGTAGGGTCATACCACAAAAAAATGCCACTACATTATTATTTGAGCTTGAGAAAGAAAGAGCAAGAACACATAGATGAATGCAGATTGCCAAGTCCAAGGGAGTGGAGGACATAGGTCTGTTATAGCACCATTTACCACTCTTGGTACATCTCATGCTCTGAATATGGCCTAGGGAAACCCTTCCTTCCAAACTTGGTCCAAAATCTACAAAAACAATGTTATATTCCCTCTACGCTACTTTTCCCCATGATAAAAGTGTGTACACGAGGGTCAACACATATCCAACCCACATACATATGTTAAAATAATTAAAAAAATTAAATTTCCTTAATTTCGGGCAGAGTTCATGGGTTTTACCTGTTACTTACCTCCTATTTCCCATGGCCCAACTATTTCTGAACATAAAAAAATAATTTGGAGAAGTATAAATAAACCTCCATGGGAAGGCCTTAAGGGAGAAGAGAGGATGTATTGATACTATAGTGAGATTATCCCTGATCGAGTCTGAAGAATCCATGTGCCTCTTGCACTCCCCAAAGCTTTAGGAAACCCTTATTTCCTTGATTATAGATTGTTGGCATTATGATGCACGTGTTGTACTTGATGGCAACACACTTGTAGAAGAAAAACTCACTTATATATAACTAGATGAATCTACAAAAGAGATATCAGATGTGACAGAATAAATGGGATGCAGGATAGCTCAAAGGAATCAGTTCAGATGTAATGAACAATGACAACTCATAGATGACAGTTCTCAGTATGGAAAGTTAGCTTTTCCATCAAGTCCAAAGGGGGAGATTGTTCGCATTATGATACAAGTGTTGTCCTTGATGGCAACTCTCACAGATGATAGATCATAGTGCAACAAGTCAGTAGCAAAGAATTGATGATAAGACTACAAATAATGAAGAAAGAAAAGTATATACGCAGGTTCACTATATACCAAGTCACGTACATACGCAGGTTCACTATATACCAAGTCGTGTACACACACAGGTTCACTATATACGAAGTTGCGTATATACGTAGGTTCGCTATATACAAAGTAGTGTATACAAGCAGGATCACTATATACAAAGGCGCATATATCATACACACGCACTTTCACGCAAGGAAAGGAGCGTACATCTCAGAAAACTAAGTTTTGGGTCCGTGGTATTTTGGTCCATGGTATTTTGTTATTTGGTCCTTGGTATTGCCTCTGAAGTGTTGAACCCAGGTACTGGGTCTCTAGCATTGGTTCTAAATGGTTTTGGACCATGGTATTGAGTAAGGCCTAAGACTATAAAAGGAGAAGAAGATCATTAGGCAAAGTCATCCAGAAAGACTTGAATATCTGATGAAGTATGAGATCCAGTATGCAGGTTATGGGTTCATGATGCTTTTCTTGATATGAGCTAAGGAGGAATCTAAGCGGTTGATGGAGAACAATATCTAAGGATAGATCAAGATATAATGGCTTGGAATGAATCATCTCTATACAGTTTGATCATGCTTATTCTAGATCTGTATACTGACACATGTAATGTTCTGTAAATATTATGATCTGGGTATAACTCAAGTTTGGAATAGCTGCAAATCATGAATGAATAATTACAGAAGTATACGCTAGTTGACTTTGATAAAAGCACGTACATACGCAGGTTTGATACATCTAAATAGCGTATACCATATAAACTATGATGTTTCAAGTTACAGGTGGTTCTGGTTTATGATGCAAAGTCTGAGTTCTGGTCACTTTTTACTGGTGTTAGTATTCTGCATATTCAGATTGGTTGAATGTGTTTAGCCTTAGTTTTGATGGATGAGATGTAATCATAATGACTTATCTTTATGTGATCTGATGGACTAGATCTGGTTGCTAACACATGTATTATCCTTGTATATGTAATGACCTAGGTATGTCTGAAGTCAGGAAGTGCAGCGAAGTCATAAGTAAGTATTTGAGAACATATACGCTTGTTCTCTTTGGTGAAGTTGCGTATATACGATGGTTCGGCTCTTCCAAGTAGCGTATGCACTATGATGCATGATTTTGATGATACAATTGGATCTGGACATTGTTGCAGAGTTTTGTGTTTTTCTCTGTGTTCTGGTGACTGCATTTTTATTGACAGGGTTCAGTGATTCAGTATTGGGTGATTCAGAGATTGACGATGCAATTGGTGATTATTTTTATGCTTCAATGATATTGATGGGTCCAGTATGAAAATTGGATGAAACGTGGCGTTCAGATTATGACGTTGAGTTGCATGAGTATCCAGTCTGAAAATTTATGAAACGTGGTACCTGGAGGAAGAAAGAGACGGTTGTAGCCTTCTGTAGGTCGGCACCTACGTACTAGTACATCAGCTAGTACAAGAGCTAAGGGGGTTGTTGCTCCCTTACAGGAGAAACTGGAGAACGAGAGAAGGTTGTAGCCTTCTGTAGGTAGTAGCCTGCATACTAGTATAAGACTGCACCAGTACAGAATCATTGTAAAATGAAGTTTCTTATTAAAAGAAGATAGAGATGAATTACAGAAGGTGGTTTTCACCCACATTGGGTTTCCACCTTACATCATGGTGTTCATGTGTTCTTCTTGTGTGTGATGATCTGTTCTATTTTACTGCACCTCTTTACTATTCATATGGTTAATGAAGTTCTAATGCACTAATTAAAAATCAACATTTAATGGATTAACTAAATCATAAGGTTACTAGATATACGCTAGTTGCATTAGACACAGTTGCGTGTACACGCGAGTTCCCTTATCTAAAGTAGCATATATGAATCTGAGTATAGAAATGAAAAAGCTCTATTGATTTGATAATATTGATTCACCCCCCCTTCTCAGTATTATTTCCAACAATTGGTATCAGAGCAGGTGCTTTGGTAGAAGCTTGATCCCTTGAAGGAGATCCGTAGAACAATGGGAAGGAAGCTAAAGAAGAAAGTGCCTCAAAAGAAGAAGACATCTCGAAGGAACTATGACAGTGGGAGAATCGATTGGGGAATATGTGGAAGAAACACTTCAGATTCAGAATCACTTCAGAATGAGGATGAACAAGCAAAGGAACTATCAGGTATGAATTTGTTATCCTCTCATGATACATTTCTCCATCCATTTGAAGATGATGAAAGTGATAGCGAAACAACTAAATTTGCTCTTATGGGTGAGAAAGAAAGATATCAAATAGAGGCAGAATTTAAAAGGCTTACAGATAAAATTAGAGATCAACAAGATCTATTGCACAAAAGGGAATGTGTCTCCAAAGAAGAAGTTACCAATCTAAAAGCTCAACTAAAGGAAGGAAAAAGGGTAAGGAAGCTATTCAAGGAAAAGGAAGATCAATGTCAAAAGTTGCAGGATGAAGTAACTTCATTAAGAAATGAAGTAAATGAAAGGAGCATAGCAATCAAGAAACTCAGAGAAAGATCCAGTTACTATGAAAGTCTTGAAGCTACGATCCTCTCGCTAGAGGAAGATCTTGAAGAATCAAATAAGCAAAATAAAGAACTACTCCAAGCTCTTGAAAAACAAGAAAATGAAATTCTTGAATTAAGACATCAGTTGGAAGAAGGAAGAAAAGTTGAAGAAAACATGAAGAAGCAGTATCGTGAAAAAGAAGAGCAACATCAGGTTGAGGTATATATTCTAAAAGATAACCTAGAAGAAAAGAATAAGCTCTTATGATTTCAAGATAGTACTAAGATCTTGGATGATATTCTTAGCAGTCAAAGGTCTCCTGCTATCAAAACTGGTCTTAGTTTTCATGAATCTATTCAAGGCGAATCTAGTTCACAAAATAAGACAAGGAACTCTAATGTACAATCTGAAATACTCAACAAGGAGATGAGAGGTCAATCCCATCAACAACCAAGGAAAGAAATTCTTCAAAGAAAATATTTTACTCCTCCCATGAATAATATTGAATGTTATGTATGTCATAATATTGGACATGTTGCTGCCAAATGCAGAAGTAGAATAGTTCAGGACCATCACACAGAAAGATCATTATGTTCCAGGTACTTTAAGGGATATTGTTTTTCTTGCAATATGTTTGGTCACAAAGCTGTTGATTTCTATAGAAGGAATATGAAAAATGTAAGATGTTATGCATGTAACAAGCTGAGACATATAGCAAAGGAATGTAGGAACAATGTATGGGCACCATACCAAAAGGAGAAAACATCATCACACTTGAAGATATGGAAGAAGAAGGAAGCACGGGTTGAAAGATGTAGCACAACACAATGTACAAACATAACAAACTCAGAGGAAACTGAAAGTGTAAACCTTTAGTGTTCTCAATCTCATACACAAGTTTCATAAAGAGAAGTTGTATATATACACAAGTTAGACACTGCACAGTTGCTTATATGTTAGATTGAGGAAACACAGTAGGATAGGCTCAGGAAAAAGGGTCTGATATGATTCAATCCATTATTTGCTCTGTTTGATAATGGTTTTAATCTACTGATGATGTGTGGAAATATCTTGATACTCATAAGTGTTTTGGATCCTAACTTGATACTTCTTGCTGATATATATGATCATATCTAACAGTAAACAGATGGCACAGGTTCAGGGGGAGTTTATGCTTTGAATAATGCATTATTGGCATTATGGTTAGTAGTCCTTGGTGATGATGCTTATATGGCTAAATGATACATCTTGCTATGATATGGTTATGAGTTGTCCATGACAAAATCTCATATGATTCTTGGGGTTACATAGTTGGTGTTCAAGATCAGATTTGTGATTGATTCTTTGATATATGGTGCTTCCATGGTGATCTTCATAAGGATGAGGAGAAGTACAAAGCTTGAATACTCAAACTTCATTACTTGATGATGAGTCACTTGTATGTTGTTGTCGTCATATGAATAAAGATCATATAATACAGTTATGATGTAGGATTCCTATAGTTCTTGGTGATCATATGGATGAGGATTGTTGTTGTTGATGATATCAAGAAGTCTTGACAAAATATATTGAGCTCAAGATACATAGTGTTATATACAGTATACTGGATACATGGATGATTACTCAAAGTTTCATTATTTAAGGCATGATGATTATGAGTTCTTACCTATATGATGATAGGTTGATGCTTACACATGATTGATTGATGCAGATGAGGGATGTTCCCGAGTGATGATACATGGATGATATATAAGATCATGCAGATCTTGATGATGATCAGATGACTATGGTGTTTTTCACATATGATATAATGTGAATGATTTTGTCATGGAAGGCTATGATAATGTTCAAAAGGATGGGTTGATATCTATATGCACATATACCTTGTTACAGGTTGATGACTTCTACACTAATAAACATATACAGGTTACTGATCTGGATGTAGTTGATAGATGCCTATGGAGCAGATCATATAGTGCTGATGATACTTGCTAATGACTATCATATGTAGTCTCTATGTCATCTATTTCTTTTGTTATCAAGGTCATGTAATGACCTATCTTGTTTCCCCACTATGCCTAGGATGGATGATGTAATGTTCTTGTTTTATCATGTATAAGCTTTTGGTGTATCCCACTTGGTTGGGTGGATGAGTCAATATTGGTATATCCCCACTAGGTTGGGATATTGATGTATGTATGAGTCTTTGATGATAGGAAGATCATTTATGATGTATAGAGTCATGTTCTTCTTATAGAACATCTTTTTGTAGACCTTGGTTAAAGTCAGAGGGAGCAAGAACATCACACTTCAGCAGAGCAGAGATCTCAACATGTACTCAAAGGGAGCATGGATGGATTGGTACATCTTGGCATATATAAAGGGGGAGCTCAATCAGATATTTCAGCAGGTACTTAGGGGGAGTATGGATAGCGGAATGTATATCAAGGAAGAGAATATCTTGGTCCACCCTTTGCCCTTGATGTCAAAGGGGGAGAGTGATTTGGTATGGTTGTTGCCATCAAGTCCAAAGGGGGAGATTGTTGGCATTATTATGCATGTGTTGTACTTGATGGCAACCCACTTGTAGAAGAAAAACTCACTTATATATAACTAGATGAATCTACAGAAGAGATATAAGATGTGACAGAATACATGGGATGTAGGACAGCTCAAAGGAATCAGTTTAGATGTAATGAACAATGACAACTCATTAAGATGACAGTTCTTAGTATGGAAAGTTAGCTTTGCCATCAAGTCCAAAGGGGGAGATTGTTGGCATTATGATACAAGTGTTGTCCTTGATGGAAAATCTCACAGATGAAAGATCATAGTGCAACAGGTCAATAGCAAAGAATTTATGATCAGACTACAAAGAATGAAGAAAGAAAAGTATATACCAGGTTCACTATATACCAAGTCGCGTACATACGCAGGTTCACTATATACCAATTCGTGTACACACGCAGGTTCACTATATACCAAGTCGCATATATATGCAGGTTCACTATATACCAAGTAGTGTATACACGTAGGATCACTATATACAAAGGCGCGTATATCATACACATGCACTTTCTTGCAAGGAAAGGCGCATACATGTCGAAAATGTAAGTTTTGGGTCCGTGGTATTTTGGTCCATGGTATTTTGGTATTTGGTCATTGGTACTGCGTCCGAAGTGTTGAACCCAAGTATTAGGTCCCTAGCATTGGTTCTAAATGGTTTTGGACCATGGTATTGAATAAGGCCTAAGACTATAGAAGGAGAAGAAGATCATTAGGCAAGTCATTAAGAAATTCTTGAATATCTGATGAAATATGAGGCCCAGTATGTAGGTTATGGGTTCATGATGCTTTGCTTGATATTAGCTAAGGAGGAATCTCAATGGTTGATGGAGAACAAGATCTAAGGATAGACCGAGATCTAATGTCTTGGAATGAATCATCTCTATACGGTTTGATCATGCTTATTGTAGATATGTATACTGATGCATGCAATGTTCTGTAAATATTATGATATGGGTATAACTCAAGTTTTGAATAGCTGCAAATCATGAATGAATATTTACAGAAGTATACGCTAGTTGACTTTGATAAAATCAAGTACATGCACAATTTAGATACATCTGAATAGTGTATACCATATAAACTAGGATGTTTGAAGTTATAGGTGTTTCTGGTTGATGATGCAAAGTCTGAGTTCTGGTGACTGTTTACTGGCGTCAGTATTATGTATATTCATATTGGTTAAATGTGTTTAGCTTTAGTTTTGATGGATGAGATCTAATCATAATGACTTATCTTTATGTGATCTGATGGGCTGGATCTGGTTGCTAACTCACGTATTATCCTTGTATATGTAATGATCTGGGTATGTCTGAAGTCAGGAAGTGCAGCAAAGTCATAAGTAAGTATTTGATGACATATACGCTTGTTTTCTTTGGTGAAGTTGCGTATATAAGCTGGTTCGGCTCTTCCAAGTAGTGTATGCACTCTGATGCATGATTTTAATGATACAGTTGGATTTGGACATTGTTGCAAAGTATTGTGTTCCGCTCTATGTTCTGGTGACTGCATTTTTGTTGGCAGGGTTCAGTGATTCAGTATTGGGTGATTCAGAGATTGATGATGGAAGTGGTGATTGTTTTTATGCTTCAATGATATTGATGGGTCTAGTATGAAAATTGGATGAAACGTGGCCTTCAGATTATGACGTTGAGTTCCATGAGTATTTGGTCTGAAAATTTATGAAACATGGTACCTGGAGGAAGAAAGAGAAGGTTGTAGCCTTCTGTAGGTCAGTAGCTACATACTAGTACATTAGCTAGTAAAAGAGCTAAGGGGGTTGTAGCTCCCTTCTCGGAGAAGCTGGAGAATGAGAGAAGGTTGTAGCCTTCTGTAGGTAGCAGCCTGTGTACTGGTATAAGACTGCACCAGTACATAATCATTGTAAAAATAAGTTTATTATTAAAAGAAGATAGAGACGAATTGCAGCAGGTGGTTTTCACCCACATTGGGTTTCCACCTTACATCATGGTGTTCATGTGTGCTTCTTGTGTGTGATGATTTGTTCTATTTTACTGCACCTATTTACTATTCATATGGTTAATGAAGTTCTGATGCACTAATTAAAGATCAACATTTAATGGATTAACTGAATCATAAGGTTACTAGATATATGCTAGTTGCATTAGACACAGTTGAGTGTACACGCGAGTTCCCTTATCTAAAATAGCATATATGAATCTGAGTGTAGAAATGAAAAAGTTCTATTGATTTGATAATGCAGATTCACCCCCCCTCTCAGTATTATTGTTGTGGGATAAACTCCCCTAGGGTCTTGGGTGGATACCCTAGCAGACTGGAGTTTATCTATACAAATAAACACACATTCCATACAGCCATAATGCTACTATAAGCAAACTCTACGATAGGGGGCGTACCTGAGGTCCTACGTTTGAGAAGAGCCTTCCAGGGTCCACACCCTTCTTGGAGTTCCTTTTGCTCCTTTGACCTGCAAAACAATCAATTGAAGAAAGTACAATAGTATATGGACTAAACATCATAAAGAAACCATCTTCATATTATAAGGAAAGGTAGTTATTTATGCAATTAAACAACCGTTCACATATGAATCATAACATGAATATCATAAACATGAAGAAGATCTATATCATGAATGAAGACATGTGTTTCTTTTATTATAGACAAATAAAGTACAAAAATGAATAATTTCACCTGATTCGTCCTTTCGCAGGCTCCAAGCAGAACCGTCTCCTGGATTCATCCAGTCTCAAGCCTTTAACAAACTCCTTCCATGACATACTCCATGATATCTCAGGTAGTACGAAAACATCAACACACACAAGGAAACAAAGGTTTCCTGTAGAATGGGAGAAGTGCAGGAGGCACTAGGATCTTCAGACCTGGTCAGGGAAATCTCGGCATAATAATCTGTCTCTCTCCTCTATCCTCCCTTTGGCCTTCCCATTGAAGCCTTTTTATACTTCTCCCAAAGTAGTTTTTTAGTTGGGAATTCGTTTGGAAAAGTTGGGCCACAGGCATTAATAGGTAATCAATAGGTAAAACCTGTGATCTCCGCCCGAAATTAAGGAGATTTATTTTTTTTAAGTGTTTTAAGACATATACACAGGTTGGGTATACACAGACCTGCGTATACACGCGTTTAGCTCAGGGAAATGTCGCGTTTAAGGAATATAACACTGTTTTTTAAATTTTGGACCAGGTCTGGAAGGAGGGGTTGCCCTAGGCCATGAGTGCAGCATCACAAATCACAAGAGTGAGATTTGGAGCTATAACAGATGCCCCCTAATATATGAGGTCAGAAGGGGTACATGATGGACGAAATGCATTAAGCAAGTTCATGGAAAGGAAATCTGTCGAAAACTGAGAAGGGTTGCACCATAATTTAGCCTACCAAGCCACTAAAGGAGATCAAAAAGAAAAACTATCTAAGGCGGGCATACCCATGCTCAGAGAAAGTATAGCATGTCCGCATATCAAGTACAAGTGGATCCACTAAGTATACAAGTATAAATGACTGGAAAATACATAATGGATCATCTGATCATGATCAAACAAGTACATGTCTGAATGTCACATATAAGAATGTCAATGATGCTGAAGGATGAAGCGGATCATTGATATCAAAGACTGATCCCAAAAAGTACCAAATGAACATGATGGAATAAGATGGTACTACACTGCAAAATCAGGTGCCAGCATATAAAATGTCACCGTGAATGACTGCAACATATAAGGGGAAGTGGTATCAACTAGCAGCAATAGGAGACATTGTCAAGTGAACCAATGAATGTTGATACAACCTGAGGTCTTCACTGACCACCGTGGTACATTTCTACAGCATGGGAATAAATGATCTGAAGTCGACCATGTGAGAAATCGTTTGATTACCGGTCATTGATGTATACCGTTAACAAACGCGAGACTACTCACCTAATGATAATGAGCATCAAGGTACCCAGTACAATCCAAAAAGTGTGAATAGATGAGCTCGAATCGAACACCTGTAAGAATCTATCGATTAGGAGACAATGATGGTTTCCCACTATCGATAGTGAAGGATCTGCCACTAATGACTGCAAACCCCAAGGTACTGCAAAATGGACTCTAGATCTTTGCCCCAGAGCAATGAGTCAAAGTTGATAGGGAAAGATCCGCTAGAAGGAAGTCATTAAGGCATCCTTCATCAATCTAGCACGAGTGTAACCCATCGGAAAATAATGTGGAAGGAATCAGACGAAAAAGATGTAGTAACCCGACCGAAGTACGTTTCCGGCGTACACAAGATGTGGCTAGCACATGGCAGAAACCCTCTGAACCAACCAATAATGAAAGCTGACACAAAGGTGAGGTATCCACCAATAGGGTCAAATGGAAACCAAGGTACTACATGAATCCCAATGTGTGATAATGTAAGCTGATGTCAAACACAAGGGAAACCACTCAGTCAAAGACCCATGATACTAATCGATGCTGAGCACAAGGTGACCTATCAATAATGAAAATAGGGACAGGATGCAGCTCTAGGCCTGTCCTCAGAGCAAGATGTCATCGTTCATAAGGACAAGACCCGCCAGCAAGAAATCAAAGGATACCTTCTTGAACTGGCACAAGTAAAGGACAATTATAACTGACGTGATGGTAGACATAGTACTGATAATCAGGGATGGCCGACTAAAGAAATGAGTCAAGAGACACCACAGAGAGGCCGACTCAGTCTAACTTCCCTTGAACAAAAGCATGACTCAATGTGACTATGTGGCAGCATATGATGACTTTGTATAAGCTCGTTGCACAGGGGGCACAAACGAACCCTCCATATGATTGGAAGAGATAACCAATCAGGGGAGAACTGACTCAATAAAAAGGTTAAGGCATATCTAAGTCAAACTAAATCCCACCCAAATGGAGGAGACTTTGCTTTGAGTGCTTTGTTCAAGGATGACATGACTGACTCTAGCTGCCAACAATAAATCGAAATATTGTCCCGTTCCTGCTCTTTTTTGGAATATATAATTTTTTTGGTCTTTTCCTTTTAAGCTGGAAAAAGAATAAAAGAATGCTATGGTACAGTGGAAAGAACGAGTGTCAGCGAAGTAGATGATCTAGTTCCTGGGATTGGAACATTCCTATGCTCAATGCAGGGAGGCAAAAA
Organism: Pinus taeda; assembly: GCA_000404065.3. Taxonomy (NCBI): domain Eukaryota; kingdom Viridiplantae; phylum Streptophyta; class Pinopsida; order Pinales; family Pinaceae; genus Pinus; species Pinus taeda. The sequence goes on from APFE031030848.1 coordinate 359,807, forward strand.
CTGGTCAAAGACACTCAAAGGTATGTCCTTTCCACGGGTCAAGGTGTGTCAAGTTGCAGAAACCAAAGGTATGCAAGTTTGATTTTGCAGTCGTCATGGTCAAAATTTGGCTTAAACATGAGTCCAGGTGAAGCCAGTTTAAGGCCAAAAGGTGCAAACAGTCCAAATTCAATGCAGTAGTACAACTCAACACAAAGGATCCTCTAGGGTATAAGGCCAGAACGAAACGAAGAAGCAAAGAGGAATGATTCTTCATCGCATAAGTCATGGCGGGACTACAGAGGACTCCCGAGCCAACTCAAAACGAAGAAACATGGGCAGACATGGAACTGTCTCGAAACTGTCAAAAACGTCCAAAATGTCTTGAAAATGAAACCATTCTCGACACTCCAAGCTCCCAAGTTAAAAGTTACATGAGACCAAATAAAATCAAGTTTTGAAAAAATTTGACATTTTCAAAGCTTATAAAAGGGTTTTTGGACTCACCATTTTCACCATTTGAGTTTGAGAGCAGAGAAGTGGAGCAAAAGGAGCAAACTTCCCATACACCAAATCCAACCGTTCAGATTCTTCCAAAGCCTCCAGGTAACTCTTATTCTTATCTTGTAATTAATTGTGACTAGTTTTGGAAGTTTTAATAAATGCTTTACCATTGGGTTTTTGCTAAAAATTCCTCCGCGGCGTATGCGCGGGTTAGTAATATGAAACCCGCGTACATGCGGGCCCTACACGCGACTGTGTGTAAAGGGACACGCTTATACGCCGCGGACATTTCAAACACAAAAACTAATGGTTCAAATTGATTTTTCTTTCAGGATGCCAATCACTTGGCGAGAAAGAGAGCATACTGCAGTAGATGATGAAGTTATGAACAACCTTGAGGCTTTGGATGCATTGCGGGATGTGGTTTGCTAAAGTTCTTCAAATTTCCAAATATGAAGCAAACACGCGTCTGCTCGAGATGCTTCTTGATTATTGGAACATCGAGGAGGATGCTTTTATGATTGACCAGATGCCACTCAAGATAGAATTGGAAGATATCTATTTCATCACAGGCCTTTCCCGAAGGGGAAAGGTAGTACATGCCTGGGGTAGGACACAGAGCAGTCTCTCAATCAAGGACTACGTACAGATATATTTCCCGGGACATCCGAAGAAAGTCAGAAGTCATATTTCCATCACACATGTGGCGAGTCTATCATTGAGGATAATTGTTGGCCCTCAGTTTTGGTCTATTTTTGCTTAGGGAAACCTATTTAATCCTTGTATTTTCCATCCATTTTCCATCACATCCATCTTATTTTGATGTATTTTATGCATATTCAGGTGTTTAATTTTAATTTTGCAATTTCTAGAAGTTTTTATGAAAATTGAGTTTCAAGTACAATTTTGGACTAAATCAGAAATTCCCGTAATAGCTATGTGGATGACATGTTTGTAGGACACTTGGGCTCGAGTTTGATGCATAGATGGATAGCTTGGGAACTAGGACTAAGCTAACTCCACTTGGTTCGGCCAGAACAAGCTTTATTAGGCCCGGTCAAGGCTGGTCAAACATGACTAGTCACTAGAAAATCCCTAGGAAATAAGGCAGTTTTGAGATTTTATGGGATTGACCATATTTCTTGGGATGAATTGGATGAGTTCGACTTAGATAGGTGGATATGAGTAGATATGAGTGTTAGAGATAATATAGATCAGTTTGTTTCATTAAACCTCTATTTAAAGCCAAGACTTTGATGGCTTTTGTAATGGATTTTGTATGTAATTTTTGTATAACTTGAGTTGGGAGCTAATTTGAAGAACTTGTTTCATTCCAATTTGTTGTTCATTCTTGGTTGATTTACTGAAGTTGTTGTAGCTGAGATTTCTTCAAGTGTGCAAGGAAAGGGTGGAGGGCCCCCACTCCAAGCTAAGTACACTTCTTTGTTAGACTAGTTTAATTTTCCATAATTTGGTTATTTTAGAACTTGTTTATGTGCTTTGTTTCATATTGGTTTATGGTTGATGTGTGATGATTTATTTTATTGAATCTTAGTTTGTTCATCACTTTAGTAAGATGGAATGACAAGGTGTTCAAGTTGAACACTCCTTCTGTTAAATTGATGGATTGAAACTAGGTTTTTTCCTTGATTACATGCAAGCAATATTTTTTATGAATTTTTAATCTTCAATTGATAGCATTATGGTGAATGAATTATGATGGGAAACACCAAAGGTCTCTTAAGTTAAGAGCCTCCCTTCATTGATGATTTTTCCATATTAAGCTATTGAGAGCTCATGATTTCTAATTTCTATTCATCAAGTAATAATTGAGGAAGAATTGGACCTCTTAAGTTAAGAGCCATTTCAGCTTTCCTTCATTGCAAGGTGAATTGAAATTATTACTGTAGGCTATATTTGTAATATGCACTTCTTTAGTTTTCAAATTTTATCTTCTAAAATTGATTATATCTGATGTCCATATACAGTGGATTTGCCTCCAAGTTTTACAAACCCGGATTGATAATTAAATACTTGTGTTAATTTAGTCAATAAATTAGCCCAACAATAATCATGTTCACCATAGCTCGAGTGAACGGATCAACTTCTCTACACCAGGCATCACGACTAACCATGAGCATGGCAGTCGACTATCTAACCACTGTGTTTGATTGGTGTACTCCTCTTCTGGCTAGTATGAAAATCCAACTCACTTCTATCAAGAGAGGACGAACCAAAATCTTCGGTTATGGGACTATCTTGTGTTCTTTATTTTTCAAGAGAGTCCCTGCACTTCGTCCCAGAGTGCTGGTTTCTATCAGCACCCCACAAGATCCAAGAATGGGTAGGTGGGCTGACCTGATGAAACGTCTAGGAGGTGGGGAGGTCCCACGGACTACTTTTGATGACGGCTTCTTTTCCTGGTGGGATCAGTAGATCATCGCCATTGATGACTATCCCTATGCCGGGTTGGATTTCCGAGGAGATCCTGATTTAGCATTACCATTGACCGCAGCATGGGGCAACTTTGGTAAGTGATTTTTGATGTTATGATTTTTTTTTTATTTTTCAAATATAATAATGAACTTTGAAAAATATTTTTGATAGGATTCAAATGACTAATATTGATCATGTTGCAGATATTGGGCCAATACGACCAGATGAGTTCCCACGGCACAAACGTCGCGACCAAGGGGCCAAAGAGGTGGCTACAAACACGGAGCGGACTCTACACACAGTTCAACGGTACCTGGTGAGACTAACTCACCGAGTCCTGATGGTGGCGGTAGAGGACCTTCTTGTAGAGATGCAACTTCACGTGGTTGGCATGCCACGAGACTGGGTCCGCACTTTTAGGCATGTGGCCAATGCAGTAGTTGCCTACTTAGCCACTCATCCTGATTATGGGCATTTGAGTCCCAATTTTGTATATTTTTTGGACAAACTTATGTACACTCGAGACACTTTATGATATATATATACATTTTGACTTTTTGATGCTTAATTTATTGTGATGAATGATTGATGTGCCAGTCTAATGCTTGATTAGTGATAGAATCAGCTAACCAATTATGAGATCTTGGAATATGCAAATAATTAATATAAGTAAATGATATTTGCAACAACCTCACCCTTAAATATTGGTGATATAAACATGGATCCCTTACCCGATAAATGTTATTTAATTGTGACACTATCAATTGTGAATCAAGATAAACTACCAACGAGTCGATTTCATGAGAAATTGCCTCAGATAGAAAATTAATGACGGCAGTATACTCAGCCATATTGTTTGAAGCGAGACCAATGCATACTCCCCTTGATACCATCAATTGACCAGTTGGATAATACAGTACCCAAGCTGCGGAAGCGAGATTCCGAGTGTGCCGACTAGCACCATCGACGAATCCAAAATAGACCAAGTCATTCATAAACACCTACCAAAGCAGACCAAAAAGTGTTGATATCACAAAATCTCGATAAAAAATGTACAAATATACATAATGTACAAAGAAGCCATTGCCTAGCTACTACTTAAGCAAAGTACTTCTTAAGGTAGAGTTCATTTTGAGGCTCCACCAATTTGTTTCCTTCAAAATCGATTAACTCATACGACCCTTTTTTTAAAACTCGTTTAGTTATGAAGGGACCGAACCGTACCACATAGGTTTGAATTTGCCTGCCCCTAAGGTGTCTTTATCTTGGTCGTAGACCAAGACGAGGTCACCTTCAAAAAGGACACAAGGACGGATAGCTTTATCATAATGGGTTTTAACCCTTTTCTTATGAGCCTCATTTACTGTGGCTGCATCTCGACGCTACTCATCAAGATGTTCCAAGTGAAGGAGGAACTCTTCTAGACTAGAGGTCTCTAGAAGGAGCTCAATAGCTAACTTAAGAGATGGAATTTCACATTCGATAGGAAAGACATATTCCATCCCATAAACTAACTGGAAAGGTGTAAAACCTGTAGTAGTCTTGACGGAGGTTTGGTATGCCCATAGAGCTGGATACAACATAAGATGCCAATTGGATTGATTTTTGTCAATTGTCCTTTGTAGGATCATCTTAAGAGTTTTGTTTACTGCCTCGACCTGTCCATTGGCCTAAGGATAATAAGGAGACGATTGTTCCTGCCAGAAACCTAATTTGAGAGCCAATTCAGACATTAGTTGATTCTGGAAATGACTACCATGGTCAGTAACAATATCTCTTGGGATACCGAACCTTGAGATAATCTGATTAAAAAGGAATAATGTTGCTGTCTCACTATTGTTTTTATAAGTGGGCATGGCCTCAGCCCACTTCGTGAAGTAGTCTACAGCGACGATAATATACTTGTGATTCGCTGCTGGAGGCAGATTACAAGTCGTAAAATAAATACCCCACTTAGTAAAGGGACCGATAGTGACAATGGGAAAAAGAGGAGTTGGATGTGCGCACATCTTCCGAGTATAAATTTGGCACGGGTGATAGCGTTTGACCGCTTCAACACAATCTTTGAAGAGCGAAGGCCAAAAATAGCTAGCACGCAAGATATGCTGAGCTGTAGCAAGCCCTAATAGATGACCACCACAAGCTCCACTGTGGCAGTCATTTAGGACTGACTCTACCTCCTCTAAGGTTAAATAGCACCAAAGGATTGAATCAACCCCCCGACGATATAATGTATCACCAATGATAACATATTTTTTAGCGAGGTGACGTAATTTGCGACGTTTATCCTTAGAGAAAGTAGAGGGAAACTTTGAAGTCTGGAGATAAACAATGGTATCTCCATACGAAGGGTCGAGTGAAGAGATGAGGAATAAATGTTTGTCGGGAAAACTTTCCTCATAAACAGTATCCTCTCCACAAGGCAGCTCGGAAATTAGCTCGATAAAAACCATAGATTTCTTGGACTTGGTGGACAAGAACTCGAGATCAAATTCTTGTAAAATGAAAATCCATCGATTATATTTTCCCCCAATCACTCGCCTACTGAGGACAAATTGAAACAGATTGACTGCTGCCAAGACAAAATTTTTGTGTAGTAGAATATAATGACAGAGCCGCTGGACAGCGTGGACAATTGCCAAGGCCAACTTCTCAACCGGAGAGTAGTGAAGTTCAGGACCTATCAAGCCTCGGCTCAAATAATAAATCACATGCTCTATAAGAGCATCGTCTTCCTGAACGAGAACCATACCAATGGTCGATTCTGTTGTAGAGATATAAAAGGAAGTCCTTACCATAATCCGGTGGACTCAAAAGCGGGGCAGAGACTAATGCCTTTTTCAAAGCATCAAACGACCACTGCGCAAAGTCGTCCCACACGAATGAAACCCCTTTGCGGAGCAAACACATAAACCCTTTACTGATCTCGGCATAGTTTGCTATAAACCGTCTTAAGAAATTAGCCTTCCCTTGAAGACTTTGAAGTTGTCGAATGGAGGACGGGGGAGGCAACTAGACTATCACTTCAACCTTGAAGGGATCCATCCTAATCCCTTCATTTGACACGATGAACCCTAACAACCGACCAAACGTAACAGCGAAAATGCACTTATTGGGATTCAACCAGATTTTATAAAAACGACATTGCTCAAAAACCATTCGAAGGTGACTGGGGTGATTAGTTCTCTTTCAAGAACGAGCAGCGAGATCATCCAAGTATGCTTTGATGATATTTTTGATGTCATGGAAAGCATATGACATGGCCTGCTAGAAAGTAGCTCCAGCATTTTTGAGACCAAACGGTAACTTTCTGTATGAAAAGGTACCCCAGAGACATATAAAAGCCGTCTTATGTTGATCTTCAGGACGGATGGAAATTTGATTATAACTCGAAAAACTGTCCATGAAGGAAAAAATCTCATTACCCGCACACTTGTCAATAATCTGATCAATGAATGGCGTGGGGTAATTATCTTTCAGACAAGCCTTGTTTAAGTCCCTAAAGTCGATGCATACTCGGATTGTTCCTTGCTTTTTATCTACAGGGACTGGATTAGAAACCCAATTGGTAAGAGGAACAAGGTATATAAAACTCGCCTTGAGTAGCTTCTCTACTTCGGCTTTAATGGTTGCCACTTTCCTAGGATTAACTGGTCGAAGCCTTTGATGAACCGGCTTGGTGTTTTCATACATCTTGATCTCATGCTGAACTATAGAAGGATCAATGCCAGGCATTTCCTCATAAAACCAAGCAAATACATCTCGAAATTCCTTGAAAAGGTCGATGTAAATTTGAACTTCTTCAGGGGAACATTCAATTCCGATGAAGAGATTCTCGATCACGTTAGGGTCCCTAGAGATGTTTATAGATATCGTTTCTGAAATCACCGACATATTACCTTCGGCACGAAAGTGTGCTGGAGCCAAAGGATTTGATATCTTACAAACATCACTAGTGAATAGCTTGGAGAACCTAGATTCCACTTCTTGCAATGGAGGAAGGAAATATGAACGATGGTGTAAGTCTTCCCAAGCTCGATCTACACCCATCATTACTTCAAGGATTGCTTCTTCAGAAGGTAAAACCGTATCTAAGCAGTCCAAGGCAGAGGTGGAATCAAAGGCCCAAGCTGGGCCCACATTACCCTCAAACTCCTCTTCGGAAAAAGGAGCGGAGTGATCGTCTGTAGAGTTAATGATAGACTGATATCTAAGCTCAGCCGCAGACATAGGGGATGCCATTCCATTTACTTTTCCTTCAGCTAATGTGGTCATAGGTGAAGTCAAGGTCCAAGGGTCCTAAAAATAATGAGTTCAGAAGAACCCTTATCGAAGAGACTCCTTAGATGATGAAACAACATTGATTCGAGCGATAGGAGAGGGAAACTCAATGGTACCCATCAATGAGGAATACATCCCAACTCCTATATTCTCAGTAGGCGGGTGAGGGTTATCCACTAAGGGGATAGTAGAGTCAGAAGTTGCTTGAGGATCAACTGGACAATAATCCAACTGATCAACCTTAATGATTTTCCCTTCATGAGGAAAGCAGATGACATGAAACAAATTCGAAACGACGGCATCCATCTCGTATACCCAGTTCCTTCCTAAGAGGAGATTATAGTCTAGGTTAGCATCTATGACCTCTACTTCAATATTGACGACCTTTCCTCCAACACATATAGGAAAGGCCGAGATAATCCCATGCGGCTTGTGAGAATGGCCATCAAACGCAGTCAGGAGGATAGGTGAAGGAACAATCGAAGGAGATCCAATGGCCTTCCAACATGACATCGACATGATGCATGTGGAAGCTCCTTCATCAATAACGGTGTGAAAAATGTTAATCTTTCGGTATGTAGCCTTTATTTGAAAATCCATGTGATGAGGGAGTCATTTTTTGACATTTAACATGTCAAAAGTGAGCACTAAAGAATTAGTTGGATCAACTGCCCCAATTGCCGAGAGTAAGGCACTTCGTTGAGCTAGACACGATTGGAGAACCTCTAAAGCAGACATGGCACATCAACTCTGGGCTAGATCCTCCACAATGGAATAATTCTGGGCAGCCCTAGCATTAAGATTAATAGTTGCGCATTTAGTGGAACCTTTCGGTATCCGTGGTATAGTCTCAATAGGGGGTCACTCAATATGAAGGTCGGAATTTCCGGGAGCAGTTTTGTCCTTGGAAGTTTTGGCTTCACCGTAATCACGTGATCGAGTGGCCACGAGGACATTAGAACCCATCATGAAGACATTCGATGATTTTTCCCCTTCCTGGCTACCCCCAGAGGAGGTACCAGATGTGAACTCGCAGCAACAAGCAATTGCTGCCCTTGGGGAAAAGGGTTGGTTAACACAGCTTGAGAACTAGAAGCCCCTTGCTGCCCTAACAAGTGTTGAGCATCCTGAATCTTCGGGCAGAGATGAGTTAAATGGTCTCCACTACACAACTTGCATGGAAACTTGACTTTCTTTCTAGACTCATTTCTACCTCCACCAACATTATTGCCAGATTTATTTGTGTCAACCTTCCCATCCTGATTCTTTTTCTTACCTTGTCCTTTCTTTTTCCCATTGGAGTTTTGACTTCCTTTGGGGTTATCAGATTGGACAGAATTAATCGAAGAGGGTTGGGAAGACGAAGTATTAGATGATGTGACTTGGTTGTTTGAAGCAGTCTGCAATGACAACTGCTGCAATTGGCTCAACAAGTTCACCGCATTTGTGTCTACCGATCCAACTACACCATTGGCATGAGGACCTGGCTTCAACTTGGCTATGTCAACCTTCGACCTAGGAGCATCTGGCAAGTATTTTTGTAGGATCCCAGACTGAGAGTAGATCAATTCTAATTGCTGGGCCCTAAAAATCGCTTGCTCCTCAGAATAGACTCCGGACATGGAGACATCCTTAGAGATCTCAGGTTGTAAAGATTTCAGAAACCATTCAAGACGGTACTCTGGAGGGATTTTGGCTTTAATGAGCCTCTTTCTCTGTCTCCATTCCTAAATATGGTCAGAAATGTGAGTGTCCGTGTCTTGATGAAAGGTGGCCAGAAGTTCAGTTCTAGCATCATACCGGATAGGCAACTAGAAATGATTTAGGAAAATGTTAGCTAAGTCAGAAAAAGATGTAAAGCTACCCCCTGGCAACTCTATATATCATTTGGCCGCATTACCAGTCAAGGTGCGTTGAAAAAGTCTCAACCTCACTGAATCATCAATAAGGGAGTTCGACGAGCACCACAAATGGAATGTAGTTACATGGTCGCTTGGGTCTTCACCGCCCTTTCCTTCAAATTTTGGAATGTACGAAGGGAGTTTGGTTGGGACCAAAGGCCATGTCGTATTATATTTGATTGGATCATTTGTTAATTTTGTGAGATCTGGCAAGTTCAAAGTTGCCAGAAACGGAAGCCTAAGAGGACCTTGGGGATTCCACCCAGACTGGGCAGAGCCCCCAAAGCTCTGCAAATATTGGCCTAGATTTTGGAAGGTACCAAGCTGCTGGAAGTAACCAGCAGAACCCGTTGAGCCAAAAGGCAAGCCTTGTGATCCAGCATAACTCAGAGTTTGACCAACTCTGGCCGCAAAACCTCCATAACCGATGAAGTTTCCTCCTAAAGGATTATAAGGAGTTAAAAACCCCTGATAAGGATTCCAAGCAGAGGCTAGGGGAGGAATACTTCTGAATGAACTAACCGTGGAGTACGACCCAATCCCTTTTTGGCCGAGAAACGAATTCCCAGTTCCCATGCTACTAACTACAGGGTTAGTCCAACCTTGAAAAGTATTGCTACTTTGTCCTAAAGAAGAGAAAGGAATAGATCCAATTGTTGGGTTGGAATGTGGTATATGACCACTTCCAAAAGGAAAACCCTGGAATGAAGCCGATCCACCCATCATGGAGGTGGAGGCACTGAACGGAACTGACGGAATACCCTGTGGATGGGTGCCAAATGGGAAAAATACAGAACTAAAAGAATTGGTTTGGGAGTTTCCACTCGTAGAAGGAATGGAGGTAGACCCAACTAAAGATGTGCTAGCAAAAGAATTGAATAAAGAAGCAGAGGGGATGGAAATAGTTCCTCCCCCTTGTACAGATATTGGAGTCTGCATAGTCGTAGCACTTGTAGTAGAAGCCATGCTTCCAGTAATGGTCATCGATGGTAAGTGCGTAATGTGACTTGGACTTGACGGTCAGTGCGTTAGAGAACCAACACATTGTAACACTTCCAGATGACTAGAAGGTAGGGGAGAATTTGGAGCCACTAACGACTCTGAGAGTTCTTCTACCTCTATGTTATCTACTGCCTGAAAGAGAACTCGAGAAAGTACTAGAGTATTTCTCTCTTGTTCTGTGGAAGTACCAGGTCTATCTTGAACACTAATGCCCCCCAGAGGAGGATCAATTCCCAATGCGTCAGCTGCCATGGGATGAGACCCACTGGCATTATTACCTCTGCGCCTTCTAGGTGAAGGCTCTAAACTTGGTGGTGAAAGACCACAAAGTCTTCGAGACCGTCTAGGTGATTGGTCAGCCACTTTGAATTTCTTGTTAAGATCTAACTAAAGACTTAAAAAATTGAAAGCTAGGCCAACTAGGAGCACATAGCACACACTATAAAGTCCCTAAAGATATCACCCAGTCAAACAACTTCCAAGTATTTATGCTCCAGGTGATTAGGACCGGACACCAAAATACTAGAAAGTGAAGTAAGGGGCCTTCTGAAGATAGTCTGGGATAATGAAAGCCCAGTCCTATCAGCGAAGGTAACAAAGGAAGTCATGTTGACCTCCTAACAAGAGCCTGCGCCGGTGCAAGCCCCCAAGCTTCGCAAGGGTTCCCTCCAATAGTACCATTAAGAGTGATACAACGTCGACCTCAAGTGCCATGGGATTCCCCTCCATAGCCACCTGTGTAGATCCCTAGGAGTAGAAACTAAGGTTACCAACTCGTATCAGAAGCCAAGCAGAACAGTCGTGAGGTAAGTTCGGACAAGTAGGAGAGGGGTATCTCTCTTCCCTATCTTCACAGGCCCTCGTGCTTAACTCCCAGATCCGGAGTTTTCCTGGTCTTCCTAACACTATTGGATTTTCACTCTTTATTCAGACTCCTATGTTTGACAATTTAAAATGGCCTTGGAGAGTTAACTCTCCACTCACCTAATCCAAGGCCCTAAAATATCCTAAAACTTGTTGATGTGTCTAACTTGACAAATATAAAAAGTTCTAGTATATTTTAAATTAGCGCTTGATTTTAATGGGCTGTTATTTAAGTCACGGGATAAGCGGAAGTGAAACTAGTGGTGTTTTGACGCAAAAGAAATTAATAAAAACCAAACTACATGCAAATGCACTTATTTTCGTTTTTCGATGAAATAAATTTCTATAGGGTTCAGAGGAACTTCCAATAAAGCAACAAATTTTCTTTTTTTTTCTTCAAACTTCACATGCACAAAAGTTAACAAAACTAGGAATGCCTAAAAAGATGCACAAATTAATCCTAATGCAACAAGTACATGCTGATGCAAAATTCAAAACTACTCTTCAATTAAGAAATGAAAGTTTCTTGTTTATCAATTTTTGATTTGCCACTTAGAATGTTTAGATGGAATATAAGTTTTTGTTGCTTATTTCGTCTAAGCCCTAAAAGTAAGATGAAGACAAACAAAAATGCACTTTCACTCACCAAGAAGGAAAATTCAATCAAAACAAAGTTCAAGAAAGTAAAACAAAGTTTGAAGAAGTTTCCGTAAAAAGAAAAAAAAAAAGAAATGACTTTTCAAAAACGCTCTAACAAGACTGAAACTTTATGACCGAAGAATAGGCAATGAAGCACTTTGCAAGTTTGCAACACAAAACAAGTGAGAACTCAACAAAAAAGGTGCTTCGAAATGCTCTTAACAATCAAAAAGCAGCGAGACGAGCTTGGCAATGAAAATGAAAGATTGAAAAGACAAATTTCAAGAAAGTGTGAGCCAACAACTTTCAGAAAGAAAGAAAAGCAGATGGTCATAAAAATATAGTTTGAGCATGCAAACCAAAAAGTCACCAAAACAAAACTCAACACAAGGATTGAAATCAATCTTTCTGCCCTGAATACACAGAGCAGCCAAGATTCCTTGCAAGAAAACTTGTGTTCTTAAGCAAAAAAAATGATGTTTGCAAGACCAACCTTTTCACAATCAGAGAGAATTTGAAACAAGACACTTGATATAAAACTAAAGACTGTGACAAAATGGTAACTGTTCCAAACTGAATCAGACCAGCATACAAACTTCCAGAAACAAAAAGACTTTAACAAATCTTGAAAATTAAAGGTATACGCGACTGTGTTTGCACACAGATGCGTGTATACATGACAACGCTTAAGGAAACATGCGTATACGTAGTTTCACTTAAGGAAAGGTGCATATATACACTTCTGTAAACAAAAGAAATAGCGTATATAAAAGCTTTCAAGAAAAACAAAAAACAATCTAGAAAAAACTGATCAAAGCTCACAATTCAGGCACTGACTACACAACAACAGAAGGTAAACAGACAAATGAGCCCTGATTGGCTTGAATACACCCAAACTAGGAACAACAATACTATTGTCCACAGTGGAGTCGCCAATTCTGTTGTGGGATAAACTCCTCTAGGGTCTTGGGTGGATACCCTAGCAGACTGGAGGTTATCTATACAAAGAAACACACATTCCATACAGCCATAATGCTACTATAAGTAAACTCTACGATAGGGGGCGTACCTGAGGTCCTACGTTTGAGAAGAGCCTTCCAATGTCCAAACCCTTCTTGGAGTTCCTTTTGCTCCTTTGACCTGCAAAACAATCAATTATAAAGAAACCATCTTCATATTATAAGGAAAGGTAGTTATTTATGCAATTAAATAACCATTCACATATGAATCATAACATGAATATCATAAACATGAATAAGATCTATATCAGAAACAAAGGCATGTGTTTCTTTTATTATAAACAAATAAAGTACATAAAGGAATAATTTCACCTGATTCTTCCTTTCATAGACTCCAAGCGAAACCGTCTCCTGGATTCGTCCAGTCTCAAGCCTTTAAAAAACTCCTTCCATGACTTACTCCATGATATCTCAAGTAGTATGAAAGCATCAACACACACAAGGAAACAAGGGTTTCCTGTAGAATGGGGGAAATGTAGGAGGCACTAGGATCTTCAGACCTGGTCAGGGAAATCTCAGCATAATAATATTTCTCTCTCCTCTCTCCTCCCTTTGGCCTTCCCATTGAAGCCTTTTTATACTTCTCCCAAAGTAGTTTTTTAGTTGGGAATCATTGGGAACAGTTGGGCCACGGGCACTAACAGGTAATCAACACGTAAAATTTGTGATCTCCACCCGAAATTAAGGAGATTTATTTTTTTTAAGTGTTTTAAGACATATATGCGGGTTGGGTATACACAGACCCATGTATACACACGTTTAGCTCAGGGCAATGTCGCGTATAGGGAATAAAACATTGCTTTTTAAATTTTGGACCAGGTCTAGAAGGAGGGGTTTCCCTAGGCCATGAGTGCAGCATCACAAACCACAAGAGTGAGATTTGGAGCTATAACAATTATTTCCAACAATTGGTGTCAGAGCAGGTCCTTTGATAGAAGCTTGATCGCTTGAAGGAGATCCGTAGAACAATGGGAAGGAAGCTAAAAAAGAAAGCGCCTCAAAAGAAGAAGAAATCTCAAAGGAACTATGATAGTGGGAGAATCGATTGGGGAATATGTGGAAGAAATACTTCAGATTCAGAATCACTTCAAAATGAGGATGAACAAGCAAAGGAACTATCAAGTATGAATTTGTTATCCTCTCGTGATACATTTCTCCATCCATTTGAAGATGATGAAAGTGATAGCGAAAAAACTGAATTTGCTCTTATGGGTGAGAAAGAAAGATATCAAATAGAGGCAAAATTTAAAAGGCTTAAAGAGAAAATTAGAGATCAACAAGATCTATTGCACAAAAGGGAATGTGTCTCCAAAGAAAAAGTTACCAATCTAAATGCTCAACTAGAGGAAGGAAAAAAGGTAAGGAAGCTATTCAAGGAAAAGGAAGATCAATGTCAAAAGTTGTAGGATGAAGTATCTTCATTAAGAAATGAAGTAAATGGAAGGAGCACAACAATCAAGAAACTCATAGAAAGATCTAGTTACTATGAAAGTCTTGAAGCTACGATCCTCTCTCTAAAAGAAGATCTTGAAGAATAAAATAAGCATAATAAATAACTACTCCAAGCTCTTGAAAAACAAGAAAACGAAGTTCTTGAATTAAGACATCAGTTGGAAGAAGGAAGAAAAGTTGAAGAAAACATGAAGTAGTATCGTGAAAAAGAAGAGCAACATCAGGTTGAGGTAAATATTCTAAAAGATAACTTAGAAGAAAAGAATAATCTCTTTCAATTTCAAGATAGTACTAAGATCTTGGATGATATTCTTAGGAGTCAAAAGTCTCCTACTGTCAAAATTGGTCTTGGTTTTCATGAACATGTTGAAGGTGAATCTAGTTCACAAAATAAGACAAGGAACTCTAATGCACAATATGAAATACTCAACAAGGAGATGAGAGGTCAATCCCATCAACAACCAATGAAGGAAATTATTCAAAGAAAATATTTTACTCCTCCCATGAATAATGTTGAATGCTATGTATGTCATAATCTTGGACATGTTGCAGCTAGATGCAGAAGTAGAATGGTTCAAGACCATCACATAGAAAGATCATCACGTTCCAAGTACTTTAAGGGATATTGTTTTTCTTGCAATATGTTTGGTCACGAAGTTGTTGATTGCTACAGAAGGAATATGAAAAATGTAAGATTTTATGCAGGTAACAAGCTAGGACATATAGCAAAGGAATGCAGGAATAAAATACGCGCACCATACCAAAAGGAGAAAACATCATCACACTTGGAGATATGGAAGAAGAAGGAAGTATAGGTTGAAAGATGTAGCACAGCATAATGTACAAACATAACAAAGTCAGAGGAAGCTGAAAGTGTAAACCTTCAATGTTCTCAATCTCATGCGCAAGTTTCATTAAGAGAAGTCGTGTATATACGCGAGTTAGACACTGCACAGTCGCGTATATGTTAGATTGAGGAAAAGCATTAGGACAGGCTCAGGAAAAAGGCTCTGATATGATTCAGTCCATTATTTGCTCTGTTTGATAATGGTTTCAAGCTACTGATGATGTGTGGAAATATCTTGATACTCATAAGTGTTTTTGATACTAACTTGCTACTTCTTGCTAATATATATGATCAGATCTAACAGTAAACAGATGGCATAGGTTCAGGGGGAGTTTATGCTTTGAATAATGCATGGCATTATGGTTAGTAGTCCTTGGTGATGATGCTTATATGGCTAAATAATACATCTTGCTATGATAGGGTTATGAGTTGTCCATGACAAAATCTCATATGTTTCTTGGGGTTACATAGTTGGTGTTCAAGATCAGATTTGTGATTGACTCTCTGATATATGGTGCTTCCATGGTGATCTTCATAAGGATGAGGAGAAGTACAAAGCTTGAATACACAAACTTCATTACTTGATGATGAGTCATCCATATGCTGCTATCGTCAGATGCATAAAGATCATATAATACAGTTATGATGAAGGATTCCTCTAGTTCTTGGCACTCATATAGATGAGGATTGTTGCTATTGATGATATCAAGAAGTCTTGAAAAAAGATCTTGAGATCAAGATACATAGTTCTATATACAGTATGCTGGATACATGGATGATTACTCAAAGTTTCATTGTTGAAGACATGATGATTATGAGTTCTTACCTATATGATGATAGGTTGATGCTTACACATGATTGATTGATGCAGATGAGGGATGTTACCGAGTGATGATACATGGATGATATATAAGATCATGCAGATATTGATGATGATGAGATGACTATGGTGTTTTTCACATATGATATAATGTGAATGATTTTGTCATGGAAGGCTATGATAATGTTCAAAATGATGGTTTTATATCTATACGCAGATATACCTTCTTACAGGTTGATGACTTCTACACTAATGGACATATACATGTTGTTGATCTCGATGTGGTTGATAGATGCCTATGGAGCAGATCATATAGTGCTCATGATACTTGCTAATGACTATCATATGTAGTCTCTATGTCATCTATTTCTTTTATTATCAAGGTCATGTAACGACCTATCTTGTTTCCCCACTATGCCTAGGATGGATGATGTAATGTTCTTGTTTTATCATGTATAAGCTTTTGGTGTATCCCACTTGTTTGGGTGGATGAGTCAATATTGGTATATCCCCACTTGGTTGGGAGATTGATGTATGTATGAGTCTTTGATGATAGGAAGATCATTCATGATGTATAGAGTCATGTTCTTCTTGTAGAACATATTTTTGCAGACCTTGCTTACAGTTAGGGGGAGCATGAAAATCACACTTTAGTAGAGCAGAGATTTCAATATGTACTCAGAGGGAGCATGGACGGATTGGTGCATCTTGGCATATACAAATGGGGAGCTCAATCAGAGACTTCAACAGGTACTCAGGGGGAGTATGGACAACAGAATGTATATCAAGGAAGAGAATATCTTGGTCCGCCCTTTGCCCTTGATGTCAAAGGGGGAGAGTGACTTGGTATGGTTGTTGCCATCAAGTCCAAAGGGGGAGATTGTTGGCATTATGATGCATGTGTTGTACTTGATGGCAACCCACTTGTAGAAGAACAACTCACTTATATATAACTAGATGAATCTATAGAAGAGATATCAGATGTGACAAAATACATGGGATGCAGGACAGCTCAAAGGAATCAGTTCAGATGTAATGAACAATGACAACTCATTAAGATGATAGTTCTCAGTATGGCAAGTTAGATTTTCCATCAATTCCAAAGGGGGATATTGTTGGAATTATGATGCAAGTGTTGTCCTTGATGGAAACTCTCACAGATGAGAGATCATAGTGCAATAGGTCAGTAGCAAAGAATTGATGATCAGACTACAAAGAATGAAGAAAAAAAAGTATATATGCAGGTTCACTATATACCAAGTCACATAAATATGCAGGTTCACTATATACCATGTCATGTACACACACAGGTTCACTATATACCAAGTCATGTATATACACAGGTTCGCTATATACCAAGTAGTGTATACACGCAGGATCACTATATACAAAGGCGCGTATATCGTACACACGCACTTTCATGCAAGGAAAGGCGCGTACATGTTGGAAAACTAGGTTTTGGATCTGTGGTATTTTGGTATTTGGGCCTTGGTATTGCATTCGAAGTGTTGAACCCAGGTATTGGGTCCCTAGTATTAGCTCTAAATGGTTTTGGACCATGGTATTGAGTAAGGCCTAAGGCTATAAAAGGAGAAGAAGATCATTAGGCAAAGTCATTCAGAAAGTCTTGAATATCTGATGAAGTATGAGATCCAGTATGCAGGTTATGGGTTCATGATGCTTTGCTTGATATGAGCTAAGGAGGAATCTGAACAGTTGATGGAGAACACGATCTAAGGCTAGATCGATATCTAATGGCTTGCAATGAATCATCTCTATATGATTTGATCATGCTTATTCTAGATCTGTGTACTGATGCATGTAATGTTTTTTAAATATTATGATCTGTGTATAACTCAAGTTTGGAATAGCTGCAAATCATGAATGAATATTTATAGAAGTATACGCTAGTTGACTTTGATAAAAGCACGTACATATGCAGGTTAGATACATCTGAATAGTGTATACCATATAAACTATGATGTTTGAAGTTACGAGTGGTTCTGGTTGATGATGCAAAGTCTGAGTTCTGGTCACTGTTTACTGGTGTCAATATTCTGCATATTCAGATTGGTTGAATGTGTTTATCTTCAGTTTTGATGGATGAGATCTAATCATAATGACTTATCTTTATGTGATCTGATGGACTAGATCTGATTGCTAACACACATATTATCCTTGTATATGTAATGATCTGGGTATGTCTCAAGTCAGGAAGTGTAGGGAAGTCATAAGTAAGTATTTGATGACGTATACACTTATTCGCTTTGGTTAAGTTGCATATATATGATGGTTCGGCTCTTCCAAGCAGCGTATGCACTCTGATGCATGATTTTGATGATACAGTTGGATTTGGACAATGTTGCAGAGTTTTGTGTTCTGCTCTATATTTTGGTGACTGCATTTTTGTTGACAAGGTTCAGTGATTCAGTATTGGGTGATTTAGAGATTGATGATGCAAGTGGTCATTGTTTTTGTGCTTCAATGATATTGATGGGTCCAGTATGAAAATTAGATGAATCGTGGCCTTTAGATTATGACGTTGAGTTCCATGAGTATTCAGTCTAAAAATTTATGAAACGTGGTACCTAGAGGAAGAAAGAGAAGGTTGTAGCCTTCTTTGGGTCGGCACCTATGTACTAGTACATCAGCTAGTACAAGAACTAAGGGGGTTGTAGCTCCCTTCCAGGAGAAGCTGGAGAATGAGAGAAGGTTGTAGCCTTCTATAGGTAGCAGCCTACGTACTGGTATAAGACTGCACTAGTACAAAATCATTTTAAAAAGAAGTTTCTTATTAAAGGAAGATAGAGATGAATTGCAACAGGTGGTTTTCCCCACATTGGGTTTCCACCTTACATCATGGTGTTCATGTGTGCTTCTTGTGTGTGATGATCTATTCTATTTTACTGCACCTGTTTACTGTTCATATGGTTAATGAAGTTCTGATGCACTAATTAAAGATCAATATTTAATGGATTAACTGAATCATAAGGTTACTAGATATACACTAGTTGCATTAGACATAGTTGCATGTACACGCAAGTTCTCTTACCTAAACTAGCATATATGAATCTGAGTATAGAAATGAAAAAATTCTATTGATTTGATAATACTGATTCACCCCACCTCTCAGTATTATTTCCAACAATTGGTATTAGAGCAGGTCCTTTGATAGAAGCTTGATCGCTTGAAGGAGATCCGTAGAACAATGGGAAGGAAGCTAAAGAAGAAAGCACCTCAAAAGAAGAAAACATCTCAAAGGAACTATGATAGTCGGAGAATCAATTAGGGAATATGTGGAAGAAACACTTCAGATTCAGAATCACTTCAGAATGAGGATGAACAAGCAAAGGAACTATCAAGTATGAATTTGTTATCCTTTGGTCATACATTTCTCCATCCATTTGAAGATGATGAAAGTGATAGCGAAACAACTAAATTTTCTCTTATGGGTGAGAAAGAAAGATATCAAATAGAGGCAGAATTTAAAAGGCTTAAAGAGAAAATTAGAGATCAACAAGATCTATTGCACAAAAGGGAATGTGTCTCCAAAGAACAAGTTACCAATCTAAAAGCTCAACTAGAGGAAGGAAAAAAGGTAAGGAAGCTATTCAAGGAAAAGGAAGATCAATGTCAAAAGTTGTAGTTTGAAGTAACTTCATTAAGAAATGAAGTAAATGAAAGGAGCACAACAATCAAGAAACTCAGAGAAAGATCCAGTTACTATGAAAGTATTGTAGCTACGATCCTCTCGCTAAAAGAAGATCTTGAAGAATCAAATAGGCAGAATAAATAACTACTCCAAACTCTTAAAAAATGAGAAAACGAAGTTCTTGAATTAAGACATCAGTTGGAAGAAGGAAGAAAAGTTGAAGAAAACATGAAAAAGCAGTATCGTGAAAAAGAAGAGCAACATCAGGTTGAGGTAAATATTCTAAAAGATAACTTAGAAGAAAAGAATAAGCTCTTACGATTTCAAGATAGTACTAAGATCTTGTATGAGATTCTTAGTAGTCAAAGCTCTCCTACTATCAAAACTAGTCTTGGTTCTCATGAATCTGTTGAAGGTGAATCTAGTTCACAAAATAAGACAAGGAACTCTAATGCACAATATGAAATACTCAACAAGGAGATGAGAGGTCAATCCCATCAACAACCAAGGAAATAAATTCTTCAAAGAAAATCTTTTACTCTTCCCATGAATAATGTTGAATGCTATGTATGTCATAATCTTGAACATGTTGCAGCTAGATGCAGAAGTAGAATGGTTCAAGACCATCACACAGAAAGATCATCACGTTCTAGGTACTTTAAGGGATATTGTTTTTCTTGCAATATGTTTGGTCACAAAACTGTTGATTGCTACAGAAGGAATATGAAAAAAGTAAGATTTTATGCATATAACATGCTGGGACATATAGCAAAGGAACACAGGAACAAATTACGAGCACCATACCAAAAGGAGAAAACATCATCACACTTGAAGATATGGAAGAAGAAGGAAGCACAGGTTGAAAGATGTAGCACAACATAATGTACAGACACAATAGACTCAGGGGAAGCTGAAAGTGTAAACCTTCAATGTTCTCAATCTCATACGCAAGTTTCATAAAGAGAAGTCGCGTATATACACGAGTTAGGCACTGCACAATCACGTATATATTAGATTGAGGAAAAGCAATAGGACAGGCTCAGGAAAAAGGGTCTGATATGATTCAGTCCATTATTTTTCTATTTGATAATGGTTTCAATCTACTGATGATGTGTGGAAATATCTTGATACTCATAAGTGTTTTTTATCCTAACTTGATACTTCTTGCTGATATATATGATCAGATCTAACAGTAAACAGATGGCACAGGTTCAGTGGGAGTTTATGCTTTGAATAATGCATTATTGGCATTATGGTTAGTATTCCTTGGAGATGATGCTTATATGGCTAAATGATACAACTTGCTATGATATGGTTATGAGTTGTCCATGAAAAAATCTCATATGATTCTTGGGGATACATAGTTGGTGTTCAAGATCAGATTTGTGATTGATTCTCTGATATATGGTGCTTCCATGGTGATATTCATAAGGATGAGGAGAAGTACAAAGCTTGAAAACACAAACTTCATTACTTGATGATGAGTCACTCATATGCTGTTGTCGTCAGATGCATAAAGATCATATAATACAGTTATGATGTGGGATCCCTATAGTTCTTGGCACTCATATGGATGAGGATTGTTGTTGTTGATGATATCAAGAAGTCTTGACAAAAGATCTTGAGCTCAAGATACATAGTGCTATATACAGTGTGCTGGAGACATGGATGATTACTCAAACTTTCATTGTTGAAGACATGATGATTATGAGTTCTTACCAATATGATGATAGGTTGATGCTTACACATGATTGATTGATGCAGATGAGGGATGTTCCCGAGTGATGATACATGGATGATATATAAGATCATGCAGATCTTGATGATGATGAGATGACTATGGTGTTTTTCACATATGATATAATGTGAATGATTTTGTCATGGAAGGCTATGATAATGTTCAAAAGGATGAGTTGATATCTATATGTAGATATACCTTGTTACAGGTTGATGACTTCTACACTAATGGACATATACAGGTTGTTGATCTGGATGTGGTTGATAGATGCCTATGGACTAGATCATATATTGTTGATGATACTTGCTAATGACTATCATATGTAGTCTCTATGTCATCTATTTCTTTTATTATCAAGGTCATGTAACGACCTATCTTGTTTCCCCACTATGCCTGGGATGGATGATGTAATGTTCATGTTTTATCATGTATAAGATTTTGGTGTATCCCACTTGGTTGGGTGGATGGGTCAATATTGGTATATCCGCACTTGGTTGGGAGATTGATGTATGTATGAGAGTCTTTGATGATAGGAAGATCATTTATGATGTAAAGAGTCATGTTCTTCTTGTAGAACATCTTTTTGCAGACCTTACTTACAGTCAGGGGGAGCATGAAAATCACACTTCAGCAAAGTAGAGATTTCAACATGTACTCAGAGGGAGCATGGGTGGATTGGTACATCTTGGAATATACAAAGGGGGAGCTCAATCAGAGATTTCAGTAGGTACTTAGGGGGAGTATGGACAGCGGACTGTATATCAAGGAAGAGAATATCTTGGTTTTCCCTTTGCCCTTGATGTCAAAGGGGGAGAGTGACTTGGTATGGTTGTTGCCATCAAGTCCAAAGCGGGAGATTGTTGGCATTATGATGCATGTTTTGTACTTGATGGAAACCCACTTGTAGAAGAACAACTCACTTATATATAACTAGATGAATCTATAGAAGAGATATCAGATGTGACAGAATACATGGGATGCAAGACAACTCAAAGGAATTAGTTTAGATGTAATGAACAATGACAACTCATTAAGATGACAACTCTCAGTATGGCAAGTTAGCTATGCCATCAAGTCCAAAGGGGGAGATTGTTGGCATTATGATACAAGTTTTGTCCTTAATGGCAACTGTCACAGATGACAGATCGTAGTGCAATAGGTTAGTAGCAAAGAATTGATGATCAGACTACAAAGAATGAAGAAGGAAAAGTATATACACATGTTCACTATATACCAAGTCGCGTACATATGCAGGTTCACTATATAACAAGTCGTGTACACACACAGGTTCACTATATACCAAGTCGTGTATATACGCATGTTTGCTATATACCAAGTAGTGTATACACGCATGATCACTATATACAAAGGCACGTATATTGTACATAAGCACTTTCACTCAAGGAAAGGCGCATACATGTCGGAAAACTAAGTTTTGGGTTTGTGGTATTTTGGTCCATGGTATTTTGGTATTTGGTCCTTGGTATTACGTTTTAAGTGTTTAACCCAGGTATTAGGTTCCTAGTATTGGTTCTAAATGGTTTTGGACCATGGTTTGGGTAAGGCCTAAGACTATAAAAGGAGAAGAAGATCATTACGCAAAGTCGTTAAGAAAGTCTTGAATATCTGATGAAGTATGAGATCCAGTATGCAGGTTATGGGTTCATGATGCTTTGCTTGATATGGGATAAGGAGGAATCTGAGTGGTTGATGGAGAACAAGATCTAAGGATAGATTGATATCTAATGGCTTGGAATGAATCATATCTATACGATTTGATCATGCTTATTCTAGATCTATACACTCACACATGTAATGTTCTTTAAATATTATGATTTGGGTATAGCTCAAGTTTGGAATAGATGCAAATCATGAATGAATATTTACAGAAGTAGATGCTAATTGACTTTGATAAAAGCGTGTACATACGCAGGTTAGATACATCTAAATAGCGTATACCATATAAACTATGATGTTTGAAGTTACAGGTGGTTCTAGTTGATGATGCAAAGTCTGAGTTCTGGTGACTATTTACTGGTGTCAGTATTATGCATATTCAGATTGGTTGAATGTGTCTAGCTTCAGTTTTGATGGATGAGATCTAATCATAATGACTTATCTTTATGTGATCTGATGGACTAGATTTGGTTGCTAACACACATATTATCATTGTATATGTAATGATCTGGGTATGTCTGAAGTCAGGAAGTGCAGCGAAGTCATAAGTAAGTATTTGATGACATATACGCTTGTTCGCTTTGGTGAAGTTGCGTATATAAGCTGGTTCGACTCTTCCAAGTAGCATATGCACTCTGATGCATGATTTTGATGATATAGTTCGATCTAGACATTGTTGCAGAGTTTTGTCCTCTGCTCTGTGTTCTGGTGATTGCATTTTTGTTGACAGGGTTCAGTGATTTAGTATTGGGTAATTTAGAGATTGATGATGCAAGTGGTGATTTTTTTTGTTCTTCAATGATATTGATGGGTCCAGTATGAAAATTGGATGAAACATGGCCTTCAGATTATGACGTTGAGTTCCATGAGTATCCAGTCTGAAAATTTATGAAACGTGGTACCTGGAGGAAGAAAGAGAAGGTTGTAGCCTTCTGTAGGTCAGCACCTACGTACTAGTACATCAGCTAGTACAAGAGCTAAGGGGGTTGTAGCTCCCTTCCAGGAGAAGCTGGAGAATGAGAGAAGGTTGTAGCCTTCTGCAGGTAGTAGCCTACATACTGGTATAAGACTGCACCAGTACAAAATCGTTGTAAAAAGAAGTTTCTTATTAAAAGAAGATAGAGATGAATTGTAGCAGGTGGTTTTAACCCACATTGGGTTTCCACCTTACTTCATGGTGTTCATGTGTGCTTCTTGTGTGTGATGATCTGTTCTGTTTTATTGCACCTGTTTACTATTCATATGGTTAATGAAGTTCTAATGCACTAATTAAATATCAACATTTAATGGATTAATTGAATCATAAGGTTACTAGATATACGCTAGTTACATTAGACACAGTTTCGTGTACACGCAAGTTCCCTTATCTAAAGTAGCATATATGAATCTGAGTATAGAAATGAAAAAGTTCGATTGATTTGATAAGAATAATTCAACCCCCCCCTGTTATACAAAAATATCGTCACCTTGATTATTTGCAGTCAGTATGGGTCTGTCATTACTTGTACTGTCCTCCTAAGCAAGTCTCAGACCTCAGCACTTCAAAATAAGCTTTGGAAATGAGAGAAAGACATCAAAAAACAATGTAACTCTGGTTCCGCATTTTCTCTCACTTTTGCCTGCGGGCCCACACCCTTTGTTCATATTACCTGCGTACTTATACGCTCTGTCTGTAAAGGGGAGGGTGCGTACCCCTGTGAAAGTCAAAAGGCGCAATTTTTATCTTAAAAAACTCACTTTGGGTTAATTCTAGATGATTCTAGAAGGAATTTGACGTGGATTGTTCCCTCCAAGGTGGTTCATGCATCCAAAAGAGAAGGAGATAATCCCTTGTTAGGAGGAGCTATCCCTTTGAAGGAGGATTATATCCCTTTGAAGGAGGACCTAGTAACTTCCCTCCATTGCACATAAATTGAGGCATTGGGTTAGTGGCTAGGGAGGTTAGAAGTTGAACATTTTTTAGGGTAAATGCTGGTGAAATCAAGACTTCCTATTCGAGCTTAAGAGGAGAGATCACATACCTTTTTGGCTTCATTGGGGAGTGAGTGAAGCTTGTCAAAGTAGAGGAGACTTCTTGTTGGACTCTGGGAGGAGTTTGTACAGCGTCAAGGCAAAGGTTGTAAAGTTCTTCTTCTTTTGAATTAATACAATCAAGCTCATTTTTCTCAACAAGTATCTTATGTTATTTATTTCATGGACTCGTTGACTTTCATGTTAAATATGTTTTATAATACTGGTTATTCAGGTGCTATTTAATCGTTTACCTTGTTTGTGTTTGCAGGTTTGTGACAAAGGAACTTACTTGGATCAAAGGAACGAAGGCATCCCCAAACTTGCATTAGACACGAGGTAGGCCTTAAACACATTTGTTTGCCATTATTTATAAAAGCACATTTAGAGAAAGATAGTGTCTGGTTGGTTTGCTTGTCATTAGGTCTTCTTTAGATTCTAGGAAGGTCCATCTTGTCCGCAAGATCGACTCATTCCGCGTGAGAGCACCAACAATACCACAGAATACGAGGCTTTAGTCCAAGGGTTATACAAAGCAATTGGATTAGACATCAAATACCTTCAAGTTTTCAGATATTCTGAAATTGTAATCAGATAGGTACGTAATACTATACATTGTTTATCGGGTCATTTAAAACATTATCAATCTTTAGTTCAAGATCTGACTGAACACTTTATAGCATTTAATATTTTGTCAATTCCCAGACTCCAGAATGCTAGTGCGGACCTCTTAGCAACCGTAGCTTCCAAGCTCATTCCTTCATAAGATTTTAGCCCTAATCAATTTTCAATTGAATAAGTTTTTAGACCCTCGATTCCTGATAACATTACCAATTGGAGAATTTTTAACGATGATCCTGATATTGTGAGTTTCCTCACATCTGAAGGATCCCACACCAATCAAATAATTGGCGAAGACCAACATGACCAACAACTGCAACAAGATAGCACTAACGATGCTATACCTAAGTCAATAGTCAAGTTAGAAGACCTTTATGATTTGAAAGATCCGTTTAAAATATCTACCAATTCGAAACTCCAAAGTTCAACTTTGAACTGCGAATTAGTAAATCTAGGAACTGATACCAAACCACAAAATATCAACCTAGGCCTTGGTCTAGCTCCTAAAGAAAAATTAGCATATATTCGTCTCTTGAGAAAATACAAAAGTGTCTTTGCTTGGAATTACGATGAACTCAAAACATATGACACCTCCATCATCCAACATACTATTCCAATGATAGACGATGAAAAACCTGACCAACAAAATTTGAGAAAGATCCATCCCAACCTAGAAAACCAGATCAAATCCGAACTCAATAAGTTGTTGAAAGCCAAAATAATTTTTCCCGTTCGACACTCCAAATGGGTTTCCAATATTGTTCCCGTTAGAAAGAAGAATGGAGACATCAAAATCTATATTGACTTTCGAAATCTTAATAAAGCCTACCAAAAGGATAATTTTCCTTTGCCTCCCATGGACAAATACTACAAGCAGTCGCGGGATCTGAATTAATGTCATTCATGGATGGATTTTGAGGGTACAATCAAGTGTTGGTACATCCCGATGATCAATTGAAAACCACATTCAGAACTAAATGGGGTACATACGCATATCAAAAGATGCCATTTGGTCTTATCAATGCTAGTGCCACATTTCAGAGAGTTGTGGACATCGCGTTCAAAGGTTTAGTTAACAAATTAGTGGTAATCTATTTGGATGATATAACTGTATATTCCAAGAAACGAAATAATCATTTTAAATATTTAAAATAGATCTTCCAACGTTGTCAAAGGTATGGAATCTCACTTAACCTGAAAAAATCTTTTTTCACGTTAAGTGAAGGAAAACTTCTCGGATTCATAGTGTCAAAATCTGGAATTAATATTGATCCTGACAGAATCAAGGAGATTTCCGAAATAACCCTACCTCACAACAAGAAAGCCATGCAATCTTTTCTTGGCTAGATTAACTTTGTAAAGAGATTCATTCCAGATTTTTCAAGAATCGTGTCTCCTTTACAAGCAATGATTAAACATAACTCAAACTTTGAATGGGGCCAAGAGGAATATGAGGCATTCGATTTGATCAAACAAGCAATTGTGAACGCTCCATTTTTAGCAACTCCAAATTTTTCAAATCCTTTAATTTTATATACATTCGCCTCTGATAGATCATATGCTGTGATAATCACTCAAGCAAATCAAGAAAAGGTAGAAGTCCCAATTTATTTTTTCAGTTCAAATTTATAGGGGGCTGAGTTAAATTATTCAGATTTGGAGAAACAAGCTTACGTTGTTTTCAAAGCAATTAAGTATTTCAGACCCTTTCTACTCAAAACCCATATGAAAATCATAGTACCATTTCCAGCGGTAAGAAATATTTTAGTACAAAAGGATGTGGGTGAGAAAAGAGCCAATTGGGTTACTGGCTTACAAGAATATGATGTAGAAATCAAACTAGAAAGTATTGTAAAAGGTCAAGGCTTTTGCAAAATGCTGGCCAGAGCATCACTTATGTCTGAAATTCCATCTACAGAGATACAAATGTATGAGGTAAGCCTAAACTATGTTGATTCATTATACACTAATATCATTTATTACTTAAAGAATGGATATGCTCCTTCAAACCTCGATCATACCAAGAAAAGAGCGCTAAGGCTGAAAGCCAAACAATATCAACTCGTGAACGATGTTCTTTTTAGAATAAATTATGATTCTGTTCTCCTTAGATGTCTTGAGAAATCTGAAGCTAAAAAGGTCTTACAGGAACTCCATGATGGGCCAACAGGCAGACACTATGCTAGAGATGCTATTGCTCATAAAATTTTACGCGCAGGCTATCTGGCCCACATTATTCAAAGACTCGCATAACTATGTGAGGAAATTTCAAGTCTGTCAAACCGCTGCTAGGCGACAAAAGAAACCATCTTTGCCACTACAACCAGTCAACATTGAGCAGTCTTCCAATCAATGGGGATTGGACATAATAGGTGAGATCGTTCATCACTCTTCTAAACAGCATAGATATATCCTTACAATAACATATTACTTTACTAAATGGGTAGAAGTAGTTCCACTCAAGATGGCTAATGCTGAACATATCATCGAGTTTATAGACCAGTTCATAATCACCAGGTTTGGGTTGCCTTTTGCTTTAATGTTGGAAAATGCATCATATTTTTTTGGTAATGAAATGAATGAATTTGCACTCAAAAGGGGTTTCAAGCTTAAATACTCTGCCAATTACTATCCACAGGGGAATGGATTAGCTGAATCTACAAATAAAAACTTAATAAGAATTATTAAGTGAACCATTGACCAAAATCATAAAAATTGGCACAACTCTTTAATATATGCTTTATGGGCAGATCGAATAACATAGAAATCCTCCACCGAAACTGCTCCTTTTAATTTAGTTTATGGGAAAGAAGTGGTTCTTCTGACTCATTTAACACTTCCCTCTTTAGCCTTAGTTCAATATATTGATGAAGCGCCAACTTCTTCCTTACAACTAAGGTAGCTGGAAATAATTAAGTTAGAAGAACAACGAGAATGGGCCAAAATAACTCATGCTCATCATCAAGCATTAGTAAAAGCCTCTTTTGATTCAAACATGATATCCAGAAAAGATTTTCAGATGGGAGATCTAGTTTTAAAATGGGACAAGGCTCATGAGGAAAAAGGGAAACATACAAAATTTAAAAGAATGTGGCTTAGCCCTTTTCAAAGCATAGAAGTAATAGGTCCGTCCACTTTTATGTTATAGGATTTAACAGGAAAAAGAGATTCTTTACATGTTAATGAACAGATCCTCAAAACATATTTCCCATAGGAGATCTTTCTTCTAGTTTTTAGATTAGTTTTTATTTCCATAATAAAATCGGTTGTAAATGGTTACATTTGGAATTTACGAAAAAGACATAAATTCTCTTTTAGATTTTGTTTCTTCACTTGTATAAATAGAAGTCTTTTAGAAAATTGATCATTATTATTGAAAGATACAATTAAAAAGTCTATACCTAGAAATGATACTAGTTTCGACTTTGTAAATTTTGATAAAAAATGACCTTTAGTGGGAAATTGTTTTATATCAGTCCAATGAAAGGTATCAATAATAAAATGAAGATTCTCTTAAGAAAAGCTCTTTCCAAAAACTCTACCATTGTCGTCCAAAGCTATCTTAAGGAAACAATGACTTCCTCCCCACCTAATAAATTACAACGCTCAAAGAATGATCCAATGATACACTTTAACTTAAAAAGTAAGAGGTCTCATCACAAGCCGGCTTATCGTGATCATAGATTTTATAGCTTGATGACTTTTCCAATACTACATATCACAATAGGGCAGTGACTCAAGATTGTTGCAATCAAAAGACAATGGGTCTCATCATGAGCCAGCTTGTTCAACAAAGTTATAAATCAAGTGAATGACTGTGTCATAAATTGGCTATCAAACAAAGACATTGTTCTTTAAGGGTAAAAAAGAAAATGAAAGCAATAAGTGTGGATATTGATTTCTCTTTGAAAATTGTATATTTCTCTAAGTAGGATACAGGATCATTGTTGGGTAGCAGGTAAACCTGTCGAGGCTATAAACGCCTACTAGCAGCAGAGGCTCTACCTACGACAAATGAGCATATTCAAAACTGATATACATAGAAGACTTTATTTTTAGTTTTATAAAACAAGTAATGACTGATGTAGATACAAGGACTAGCTTGAGAGAGTAAATAATAAAAGTTGAAAATAGAAGAAACAAAATATAATTGATGGGAAAAAGCATAATGTACTTTGTCTTTCTATAATAAAGTTTAACTTTCTGGAAAATTTTATGTTTTGGAAGTTTAGAAAATTCAAAAGAAAGCAGAGATAATTGGTTCTTCCATGTGAATTTCCAATTGTTGTGGCTAGCAACAACCCCCCTTCTTATCTAGTGTTATTACTAAAACTAAATAAGTGGGGGCCCTTAGTCAAAAATTAAAAAAAAATGAATTAGTGCTTGTGTTTAATTTTTAATAAACTTACCACCAAAAACTTAGGAAAATACCGTCGAAAAATCTAAAAAATCTTAAGTTTCATGATAAGGTAAGATTTCTCCTTAGGAAATATCACATTGCAAAAGGAACAATAGGATACCCCCTTACAAGCCGAATTCTGAGATTGCGAGATCGCGATGCGAGATTACATATTGAAAAATATATATCGCATCGCATGCATCAAAGACCACTTACGCTAAAAAACCCCAATTCGCCGATATGCGACGACGCATATCGTAAAATCGCATTTCACAGAAATCACATTAACAAGATTGTCACATGCCACAATCCTGCGATATTGCAATATTGCGATATAGCGATATTGTGATAAAGCAATAGGGTGATATTGCGACAAAGTGGCGGAATGGTATCATGAAAATACGATATCATGATCTACGATATTGCGAAGCAAATCGCAAAATCGCTTCATCGCGAATCTTTCAGGCTCATTATTCGAGAAACCTTTTTCCATAAACCAAGACCTGGTTATGCGCTTTAATGCTAATGAACGAGTTAGTTGCCAATTGTTAATGAAATATGGTTTTGTGCTTATCAAAGAGCCAGTTCACGTAAGGTGGTATAACTTTTATGTCTTCGTCATTTAAAAGCTTTCCCATCACCTTTCCTTATCATTACTCTCACCTCACTTGTAAACTGCAGAAACAAAGAACAAAGAAATATACAAAGCAGTATACAGGATATTATGGGGAAGAAAGGAAAAGCTTTGGGTTCTGACGACAAAGAAATGACGCCCTTTATATAGACACCACCTGTAACATAGATGCTGGTATCACGACTTGGGAAGGCATGTATAATCTACTTGAAGAAGAAAATCCCAAGGTGACAGAGGTTACGACTACTGCTGGTTCATGGGGATCTTCTGAAGCATTAGTTGCAGATTTAGCTTGTTCGTTTTTGCACCGAATAGCAACAAGGCCCAGAATTCTCCCCTACATAGACATGGTTAAATGGATACTGGAGAACACTGACATCAGAAATAGAAAATTCAAAAATCAAGGTCAAGAACTTACGGAATTATTATTTTCACAAAATTTGAGCTTTACATCCACTAAAAGAAAGCGCACAAGAGGCGAAAATCGCACCAAGGAATCCCGGATCAAGAAACGGAGGCAATTTCCGATGCGTGATTAGCACCGCATCACTGGTTAAAACTTCTTGAAATAGAAAGCCTCTAATTGCTCAGTTACCTGTAAGCCCATAAATTTAGAAAAAGAACGCTAGAGGTAAAAAGTAAAACCTGAGTCCCAAAACCAATAGCAATTGTCCTAAATATCTTCAAAATAGAATCTATATATGTACAGAAATTGTAGACAAACTAGAAACAGAAGGCTCAAGAAAATGCAGAAACAACCAAAAGATTAACCAAGTTAACTTGGGATTCTTACTGGGCATATTTTGTAAAACCGGATAGGCAGTGTATGACTCTCAAATGCATCATCAATTTTGTCGAAAAGATGGCGCCAGCTCTTGCTGATTATGCTTTCGCAGGACAATTGAAGTCTAAAGTCAGCCAGCCGACCCTAGTCAAGCAAATGTTGAATGCTTGCAATTTCAAGGATCAGATACAGAAGTAGTTAGTTGTTAAGTTTAGATTCAATATTAGTATTAATTTTGCTTTACTTTTGCCTAGAGAAAGGACGGTCATTTAAATTGTATCCTACATTTTTGCAAGAAGTTATTTTTAGATTTAGTTAGTAGTATTTAAACCCTTCTCATGCATTTAGAGAAGGGTCCCGAAATTTATCAAAAACTTGTCCTCAGAACATGCACTTTTGCACCCTCCAAGGAGGTTTTGATGAATGAATGGAATAGGATTTATTGATATCTGCATTTAATATCTGCTACTCATGCTGCACTTCTGTACTCTTAGTGGATGTTGTATTAAGAAGAGATAAATCATTATCGCTTGAAGCTCATCAGTAGAACTAGTTATAAACGGTAATTTTATCTCTTAACTATTTCTGCCTCTATGTTAAAATGATATTCATGTTCAGTTGTTTATATATTGATGCGTGAATACTTGAGTTATCATTTGGCACTTTTGTACGGTGATAGATATTTATTTATGCTTAATGCATGAGTAGCTTATTATGCGATATGTTTTTCACAACTATTTCGTCTAACTTTTTATACGAAGTGGTTTATCTATATTGAATTCTTTTCTCATAACAGCTGAATGATATTTATTACCGATTGTTATCTGAAATATTTTTAGATCGCATATCAGAAGGATTACACCCTGGGTTAGCGTAGATTTAGATATTTTTATTTATTAGAATACAATTTCATATCATTAGATTAGAGTTAGAATTAGAGCATCTCACTTAGTGTTATAGCTCCAAATCTCACTATTATGGTTTGTGATGCTGCACTCATGGCCTAGGGCAACCCCTCCTTCCAGACCTGGTTCAAAATTTAAAAAACAATGTTTTATTCCTTGTATGTGACATTGCCTTGAGTTAAACGCGTGTATACGCGGGTAGGCATATACCCAACCCGCATATATGTATTAAAACACTTAAAAAAATATAAAACTCCTTATTTTCGGGCGGAGAGCGCAGGTTTTACCTGTTGATCACCTGTTAGTGCCCGTGGCCCAACTGTTCTCAACTGTTCCCAACCAACTCCCAACTAAAAAACTACTTTGGGAGAGGTATAAAAAGACCTCAAAGGGAAGGCCTAAGGGAGGAGAGAAGAGAGAGAAAGGTTATTATACTGAAATTTTTTGCCTTGAGCAAGTCTGAAGACCCTTGTGCCTTCTTCACTTCCCCCATTTGTACAGGAACCCTTGTTTTCTTGTGTGTTGATGTTCATCCACTAGTTATGGCATCATGGAGTGAGTCATGGAAGGAGATATGCTAAAGGCTTGAGGCTGGACGGATCCGTAAGGAAGCTTTGCTTGGAGCCTGCGAAAGGTTACTCAGGTGATATTACTCTTTTTGTACATTCTATTTGTCTATAATAAAGAAACACGTCTTGGTTCGTGATATGCATCTTCTTTATGTTTATGATGTTCATGTTTGAATTCATATGTGAATGGTTGTTTAAAGTTCATAACTAACTACCTTCCTTTATAATATGAAGATGATTTCTTTATAAGCCTTTGTCCATATATTGTTGTATTCTTTGGAATTGGTTGTTTTGCAGGACAAAGGAGCAAAAGGGACTTGAAGAAGGGTTTGGACCCTTAAGGAACTTCTTGAACGTAGGACTTGAGGTACGCCCCTCTTACTATAGAATTTGCTTATAATAGCATAATGGCTGTGTGAATGTGTGTTTCTTTGTTTAGACAACTTTTAGTCTGCTAGGGTTTCCACCCAAAAGCCCTAGGGGAGGATTTCCCTCAACAGAATTGGCGACTCCGCTGGGGACAACAATCTTGTTGTTCCTAGTTTGGGTGTTTTTCAAGCCAATCAGAGCTCATTTGCTTGTTTGTTTGTTGTTACTGTCTGTTTTGTTCTTGAATTCTAAGTTTTGCCAGTTTATTTAGTTTTCTTTTTATTTTTCTTGAAATCTTTCATATACGTTGTTTTACTTAGTTATAGAAGCGTACGTACGCTTGTTTCCTGAAGTAAACCCGCGTATATGCAGGTTTCCTCAGGCACAGTCACGTATACATGCAATCTGTACATAAGTACAGTCGCATATCTCTTGCAATTTTCAAGATTTATAAATTTCTGTCTCTGAAGGTTTGTCTGGTGGTTTGATTCAGTTTGAAACAATCATTTTTTCCATATTAGTTGGTTGTTTTACAACAAGCGTCTGACTCCAATTTCTCTCTGATTATAAGGAGTATTGGTTTTGTTTTGGTTTTGCAAGTGTCATTGTTTTTTGCTAAAAGCACGCAAGATTTCTTGTTGGAGAAAGATTGGTATCAATCTTTGTGTTGAATTTTGCTTTTGGTGACTTTTTGTTTGCTTGACAAAACCGCTTTTTGTGACCATCCACTTCTTTGTTTCATGAAAGCTGTCGACTGATGCTTTCTTGAAATTGTCTTTTTGATATTTTTTGGTCTTTGTTGCCAAAGCTTTCATTGTTGCTTTTGATTGTTAAAGAGCATCTTTAAACACATTTATTTTTGTTGAGTTTTCATCCATTGTGTGGTGTCAACTTGCAAAAGTGTTTGTTGCTTATTGTTTTAATCGCAAAGTTTCATTTTTGTTGAGAGCATTTTTGAAAAGACTTTTTGTTGTTGCTTTGAAGAAAACTTTTTGAAAGACTTTGTTTTTCTTTCTTGAACTTGTTTTTCATTTGGTTTCCTTTTAGTGAATGAAGTGCTTTATGTTTGTCTTGAAATTTGTTTTTAGTGTTTAGACGAAATGAATGGTAGCATCTCATATTCCATCTAGACATTCTAAGTGGCAAAATAAAAATTGATAATCAAAGCAACTTTCATTTCTTGTTTTTAGAGTTGTTTTGAATCTTGCATCAAGCATATATTTGTTGATTTAGGATAGATTTGCATCTCTTTAGGCATACATAGCTTTGTTAACTTTTGTGTGTGTGAAGTGTGAATCAACGAAAAGAAAAGAAAAGTTTGTTTTATTAGAAGTTTTCCTTGAACCCTATAGAAATTACTCTTCATCGAAAAACAAAGACAAGTGCATATGCATATAGTTAGGTTTTTATTAATTTCTTTTGTGTCAAAAAAACACCACTAGTTTCACTTCCATCATCCCCTGACTTAAAGAATAGACTATTTTGAAATCAAGCGCTAACTAAAATTCACTAGAATTTTTTCTTTTAAGTTATATACACCAACAAGTTTTAGGATTTTAGTGCCTTGGATTAGGCGTGTGGAGAGTTAACTCTTCAAGGCCATTTAAACGTCAAATGTAGGAGTCTGAATAACGAGTGAAAATCCAATAGCGTTAGATAGACCAGGAAAGCTCCGGATCTGGGAGTTAAGCACGAGGGTCTGTGAAGACAGGGAAGAGAGATACCCCCTCTCCTACTTGTCTAAACTTACCTCACGACTGTTCCACCTGGATTCTACGACGAGTTGGTATCCATAGTTGCTACTCCTAAGGAACTACATAGGTGGCTGCAGAGGGGAATCTCGTGGCACCTGAGGTCGATGTTGCATCACTCTCGACAGTACTACTGGAGGGCACCCTTGCAAAGCTTGGGGGCTTGCATCAGCACAGGCTATTGTTAGGAGGTCATTGTAACTTCCTTTGTTACCTTCGCTGATAGGCCTGGGCCCTCATCATCCCAGACTATCTTTGGAAGGCCCCTTATTTCACTTTCTCGTATTTTGGTGTTCTGTCCTAATCACCTGGAGCAGAAATAATTGGAAGTTGTTTGACTGGCTGATATCTTTTAGGGACTTTTTAGTGAGTGCTCTTTGCTCCTTGTATATAGTTGGCTTTAAGTATTTTTGTCTTGTCACATTGGGACTTTGTGTTCTGAGTGACTGGCTTACCACTCTGCCAATCTGGAAAGGCTTTTGGTTGTTCTTTCAGAAGTTCTGGAGCTTCCTCCTCATGGGAAAAGGTTTTGGTTGCTTATCCATATTCCTTGAAAAGTTATTTCTACATCCCCATAAGGGAAGGCTCCGCAGATCAGTTTGATATGGCTAATTTTCCTGTGGAAGCCAACCAAGGTACCCTTCCTAAAGGTGATCCTTGTGCTTTTCCTTTCTTTTAAAATGTTGGTACTCCCTTGATGGCCATTTTGAATATTCCTGGGTTGAATGTTGGACTACCCATTTGGATGTGGTCCACTCCGAATATTCCAAATGTTCTTGAAGCCTCTCAGTTGAATGCTTTATTTCAAGGGCATAACATGGGTGCTAATTTTTCATTTTCTTTCAAAGAGAAATCTAGGATTCCTTTTTCCCCTCCTTGTAATAAGAAATCTAAAATGAGGAGAAAGAGGAAGTTAAAGAAGAAGAATAATTCTATCCCTGCATCTTCAACCTCTGCTAGTCATGTTGGAGATGGGCCTTCAGCTGCTGCAAGTCATGTTGGGGGCACAAGTCTAGTCACTGCAAGTCATACTAGCACTTCATCTTCAACCTCTGCTAGTCATGTGGAAGATGAGTCTTCAACCTCTGCACGTCATGTTGGAGATGGACCTTCAGCCGCTGCTAGTCATGCTAGGGGCACAAGTCTAGTCACTGCAAGTCATACTAGCACTTAATCTTCAACCTCTGCTAGTCATGTGGAAGATGAGTCTTCAACCTCTACTCGTCATGTTGGAGATGGACCTTCAGCCACTGCTAGTCATGCTGGGGGCATAAGTCTAGTCACTGCAAGTCATACTAGAAAAGAGTCACCGACCTCTGCAAGTCATGTTCAGGACTCTCCGCAAACCACTGCTAGTCATGTTGGTGAAATGGAGGTAGATAAGAAACCTGGATGTAGAAGTTTTAAACCTAAGTTCCCTTGTAAGATATACAAGGGAGACCATCTTACTCATTTATGCCATGGCATTACAGAGGTCCAAAGGATATGGTCCGAGTTTGAAAGTTCTTCTACTCCTACATTTGATATGGTTTCTCGTCAATCCTATCAACCATCGGTTGATCATGTGGCTGAGCCAGTGCAATCGCTGGTTGATTACACTCCTCTTTTGCGGGGTGAAGCACCTAACAAAAGAGTCTGCATAATTTATAGTACAGAGTCTTCTAGTATAGGGGGCATTTTAGTTTCTTCGAATATTCCCCCTCCAAGTTCCAAGAGTGTTTCCTTTGATTGGGATAGTCTTGTCGAGCCTCGTCTTCCTTCTGCTGCACCTTTCCAAACAAAGGTCAGAGTTAATTCGACAAATATCTATCGATGTATGGTGGATGAAGGATCTTCTACAAGTATTATATCATCTTTGACTTGGAAAGCTTTGGGTTCCCCGAACTTGTTGATAGCTCAGAGTCAGTTGTTAGCCTATGATAGAAGACCTGCTGAATCTATGGGTGTTCTTCTTCAATTGCCTATCACGTTACGTGGGAAGACTGTCTTAATCGATATGATGGTGGTTGATAGCCCTTTAGAATTTAATATGCTACTTGGGCGTGATTATGTCTATGCTATGAATGTTGTGGTGTCTTCACTCTTCCGAGTAACGTGCTTTCCTCATAACAGGAATATTGTCACTATTGATCAGCTTGCATCTCATAATCACCACCCTAATTTGACTTTACTGCAGAATGCCCCTTGGTTTGTTCCAAGTGTTCAAGTAGACTCTACCCCGCCATGGGTTAATTATGTGGCATTGAGTCCTCAATGTTCAATCGCTTCTAAGAAGTATCGTTTGACCTATTATTCTCCTTCTTGGAACTTGGTCCCGACAGTTGACCAAGAGATTCTTCCTATAGGGACATGGGACCCCTTAATTCCCTCTGTTGATCCTTGTAGTTCTCATGATTTCTTGGAACTTGTTTTTCCTTCACAGGAGGAACTCTTTGAAGCCATGAGTTTTGACTACCAAAGGAGTCCTTGGCCTGAGCCCTGCAAGGGGTTTGTTCAATAGAATTATTATGCGTAAGCCACAAGGCTGCGTGGTTCCATGTACCATATTGTATATATGAGGTACACATTTTCAAGTTTTGTATTCTATAGCACAAGATTTTATATGAAGTTTATATGTGGGATGTATTAACTTCTTGTCTAGTGTTCCTATTTATGTATGCAGAACTTGGAAGATTTCTCCTTTGGAAATTTTTATGGTTGGTCCGTTCTGATAGGTATTGGTTTCCGAAACTGGCATATAAGTTAGGTTTTTCCGCCTGCATTGTGCACTTATCAGTTTCCTTTTCCATTTTTGGCCTTAGGATCGACCCCACCAAGTTATGGTGTGGAACCTTCTCATTGCTTAGAAGTATCATGACTTGTGTGGTAGAGCCTACCTTATCATGGGTGCCCTAGTTAGTACCTTGTTGTCACTTGGCACTCATGCTAATCTTTTGTCCTTAGGCTCGGGAGTCCTCTATAGTCTTGCCATGAATTATGTGTTGTAGACTCATTCCTCTTAGCTTCTTCGCTTTGTTCTAGCCTTATACCCTAGAGGCTCCTTTGTGTTGAGTTGTACTACTGCATTGCATGTTGACATCAACCTTACATACCTTTGACTTCTGCAACTTGACACACCTTGACCCATGGAAGGAACACACCTTTGAGTGTCACTGACCAGTTTTCGCCTCCCTGCATTGAGCATAGGAATGTTCCATTCCCAGGAACTAGATCATCTGTTTCATCGACACTCATTCTTTCCACTATATCATAATATTCTTTTATTCTTTTTTGAGCTTAACAGAAAAAGACAAAAAAAAATTAAATATTCCAAAAAGAGTGGGAACGGGACAGTATTTCCATTTATTGTTGGCAGCTACAGTCAGTCATGTCACCCTTGAACAAAGCACTCAAAAACAAACTCTCCTCCGTGTGGGTGGGATTTAGTTTGACTTAGGTACGCCTTAACCTTGTTATTGAATCAATTCTCCCCCGATTGGTTATCTCTTCCAATCATATGGAGGGTTCGTTCGTGCGTCCTGCATGACAAACTTATACAGAGTCATCATATGCTACCATATAGTCACATTGAGTCGTGCTTTTGTTCAGGGGAAGTTAGCCTGAGTCGGCCTCTCTGCGGTGTCTCTTAACTGATTTTTCATTTGGCCATCCCTGGTTGTCAGTGTCATGTCTATTATCACATCAGTTATATTGTTCCTTTACTCGTGCCGGTTTGAGAAGGTCTCCATTGACTTCTTGCTGGTGGGTCTTGTCCTTATCGACGACGACATCTTGCTCTAAGGACAGACCTAGAGCTGCACCCTGGCCCTATTTTCATTATTGATAGGTCACCTTATGCTCAACATCGATCAGTATCATGGGTCTTTGACTAAGTGGTTTCCCTCGTGTTTGACATCAGCTTACATTATCACACATTGGGATTCGTGCAATACCTTGGTTTCCATTTGACCCTATTGGTGGATACCTCGCCTCTGTGTCAGCTTTTATTATTGGTTGGTTCAGAGGGTTTCTATCGTGCGCTAGTCACATCTTGTGTACACCGGAAACGTACTTCAGTTGGATTACTACATCTCTTTCGTCTGATTCCTTCCACAGTATTGGCCTATGGGTTACACTTGCGCTAGATTGATGAAGGATGCCTTAATGCCTTCTAGCGGATCTTTCCCTATCGACTCCGACTCATTGCTCGGGGGCAAAGATCTAGAGTCCATTTGGCAGTACCTTGGGGTTTGGAGTCATTAGTGGTAGATCCTTCGCTATCGACAGTGGGAAACCATCATTGTCTCCTAATTGATAGATTCTTATAGGTGTTCAACTCCAGTTCATCTATTCACACTTGTTGGATTGTACTGGGTACCTTAACACTCATTATCATTATCGGTGAGTAGTCTCACATTTGTTAACGATATACATCAATGATTGGTAATCAAACGATTTCTCACATGGTCGACTCCAAATCATTTATTCCCATGGTGTAGAAATGTACCACAGCGGTCGGTGAAGACCTCAGGTTGTATCAGCATTCATTGGTTCACTTGACAGTTGCTCCTGTTGCTGCTAGTTGATACCACTCCACCTTATATGTTGCAGTCAGTCATGACGACATTCTATATGCTGTCACCTAAGTTTGCAGTGTAGTACCATCCTTTTCCATCATGTTCAGTCGATACCTTTTGGGATTATTCTTTGATATCAGTGATCCGTTGCATTTTCCAGCATCATTGACAGTCTTATATGTGATATTCAGACATGTACTTGTTCAATCATGATCAGATGATCCATTATGTATTTTCCAGTCATTTATACTTGTATACTTAGTGGATCCACTTGTACTTGATATGCGGACATGCTTTGCTTTCTTTGAGCATGGGTATGCCTGCCTTAGACAGTGTTTCTTTCTGATCTCCTTTTGTGGCTTGGCAGGCTGAATTCTGGTGAAGTCCTCCTCGGTTTTTGACAGATTTCCTTTCCATGTACTTGCTTAATACATTTCGTCCATCATGTACCCCTTCTGACCTCATGTATTAGGGGGCATCTGTTATAGCTCCAAATCTCATTCTTATGGTTTGTGATGCTACACTCATGGCCTAGGGCAACCCCTCCTTCCAGACCTGGTCCAAAATTTAAAAAACTGTGTTTTATTCGTTATACGTGACATTGCCCTGAGTTAAACGTGTGTATACGTGGGTAGGTATATACCCAACCCACGTATATGTATTAAAACACTTTAAAAAATATAAAACTCCTTAATTTCGGGCGGAGATCGTGGGTTTTACCTGCTGATCACCTGTTAGTGCTCGTGGCCCAACTGTTCCCAACCAACTCCCAACTAAAACACTACTTTGGGGGAGGTATAAAAAGACCTCAAGGGGAAGGCCTAAGGGAGGAGAGAAGAGAGAGAAAGGTTATTATACTAATATTTTTCCCCTGACCAAGCCTGAAGACCCTTGTGCCTTCTGCACTTCCCCCATTTGTACAGGAAACCTTTGTTTCCTTATGTGTTGATGTTCATCCACTACTTATGACATCATGGAGTAAGTCATGGAAGGAGTTTACTAAAGGCTTAAGGTTGGACGGATCCAGAAGGAAGCTTTGATTGGAGCCTGCGAAAGGTTACTCAGGTGAAATTATTCCTTTTATGCATTTTATTTATCTATAATAAAGAAACACGTCTTGGTTCCTTATATAAATCCTCTTTATGTTTATGATATTCATGTTGGAATTCATATGTGAATGGTTGTTTAAAGTTCATAACTAAATACCTTTCTTTATAACATGAAGATGATTTCTTTATAAGTCTTTGTCCATATACTGTTGTGTTCTTTGGAATTGGTTGTTTTGCAGGACAAAGGAGCGAAAGGGACTTGAAGAAGGGTTTGGACCCTAAAGGACCTTCTCAAAAGTAGGACCTAAGGTACGCCCCTCTTACTATAGAATTTTCTTATAATAGCATAATGGCTGTGTGAATGTGTGTTTCTCTTTATAGACAACTTTCAGTCTGCTAAGGTTTCAACCCAAAAGCCCTAGGGGAGAATTTCCCTCAACACCAAAGCTCTGTGTATTTGTTGGTGGCACATGTGTTTGATGACATTATAATTACAGGTATCTCCTTCAAACCCTTGATTTCCTTCAGTCTCTTGAAGAGATCGTAGCCTGTTAGTTTTGGCATGCAATAATCTGAACTTCACTGGATTAGTGTAAACAGAGGTTGTCACGTGCTCTTTGTTTGTGCTCGGAGGATGTGCTGATGATAAGCAGCTATAGTAGCGACGCCCACCATAGGACCTACACAGAATATCCATTGATCATCCCAGGAATGATTGTGGCCATAGATCACAGTCGCTCCAAAACTCCATATTTGTCATAGTAGGTCTTCTGGAACGCGTTGACAAGCCTAGCTCCACATATGGCTCCCAAGCACTGTGGTATAATGTACAGCACAGCTCTGGGTAGTGACACCTTTTGAGCTAGGAAGAGTCCAAATGTCACTGTAGGATTGATATGTCCACCTGAAATATTAGCTATGCAGTAAACCAGAACGAAGATCATCCTTCCAAAGGACCAGAGAATCTGTTTTGATCCTGGAGTGCTCAATAACTGTGGCAATAGTTACGTAGAGAAAGAGCAAGGTGGTCATGAACTCTGCTATCAATGCATGGTAGAAAGAGAAGAGCTTGAATTCATTAATTTCCACCAAAGGGGGGTCTTTGTAGTCTTTTGCCGTGAAGCCTTGTTGTTGTTCCTGCATGTCTTTTTCTCCTTCTTTCGCCATAGAGAAGACAAACCACAAAACGCTCACTGCGCTTCTTGGTTTCCCTAACCATTAAATAATAATATATATATGATATACATATTATTAGTGGGAATTTTATTTTTATTATTATTTTCTTTTAACTAAAATTTAAAATTAAAAACTAAATTTTATCTAAAAAATTTTAAGATGATTTTTCGCTCATGCAGATCAATTTTCCAAGAAAAGTATTTTTATTTGAAATAAATCAATAGATTTTCTAATC
Source organism: Pinus taeda (assembly GCA_000404065.3). Taxonomy (NCBI): domain Eukaryota; kingdom Viridiplantae; phylum Streptophyta; class Pinopsida; order Pinales; family Pinaceae; genus Pinus; species Pinus taeda. The sequence continues at coordinate 401,676 of APFE031030848.1, forward strand.
TTCCTGATCGCACGAAGCGCAGGAAGAGAGCACACTAATATCTTGATTTATTTTTATTTATGCAGGTTAGCATGGATGGATAAAACACAATTAAGATCTGCGACAAAACCTTGCATTATCTATACTCTTTTGGCAATATTGCAGGGGCATTTAGATTCTCGGAAGACAAATATTTCCGATAATCAGGCTCCTGGCTCACCCGTGATACAGAAACAAGACATAGAAATGCAAAGATGAAGCAACTCTTTTTATTCATGATGATATTTAAAAAAAACAAGACTAAAAAAAAAAAATTCAAGGAAATTCTATGATGAAATTCTACGAGATCTCGTTTTATTTTTATTTTTAATTTATTCTATATTAACTTGAAAGATGTTTTATTTTCTAAGTAAAAGCATGCTTCCAGTGAAGCCATCTACGGATTAAAAGTTCGAACATGCTCACATCAAGATTTAAAAATTCTACGTTATGCTTTACAAGTATGTGAGAATCCTATCTTAGAGTTGGCTCAAGGTGATTGTCCTTGCTCTCCAATAATTACATGTTCAACATTTTCAAATCCCTCATCCATAGATGGATTAGTGAGAAATGGGGGGTTTAGAATAAAAACTGAATTTAAATTAACTAGGTGTGAAAATAAAAATGCTCCAAACTTTGAACTCCTTTACGAACCTGTTGTCACCAAGTTCCACAAATTAGTCCATAAAAACAAATTCATAAAATAAATACTAAATCCTTCTAGTTGCACTTCCCCGGCAACGATGCCAAAATGTTGGGTCTAAAATGTGAATGCAAATTAGAGCTTAATTTAATGTCAACCCAGGAAAGTAAACTTAGAAGTGCCTATCTAAAATATATAGATCTAGAAAGATTTCTAATTTGTCTGAGATCTTAAAGTCCCCTTACAAGAACATATTCATTAAGATCTCTTTCAATAACTAATCAAACTTAGATATAACAATTGTTTGAGATCTATGATTCTCTTAGAAGAACATATTCTACAAGATCTCTTCCAACATTAGAACATCTAATAAGAAATTAAAAGCTGAAATAAACCTAGATCTAATAATTGTATGAGATCTTACGGTTCTCTTACAAGAACACTTTCAAATAAGATTCTTCCAATATTAGAACATTTAACAAAACTTGAAAGCTGAAATCAAACAAAAACATAAAATGAATTATACCTAAAATAAGAAAATAAGCATGCAAGTGAGGCCATGGGGGCCCTCCATAACTCCACAAGCACACCACTTCAATGGAGACTCAAATGTAGAAGCAAAATTGAAGTATGATCCTTTAGTCCAAAATCTCTATTACAAACCAACTCTAAGATTACAACTCTAAGCTTCTAAGATTACATACTCCAAAATTCTAAGATTACAAAAACTTCAACATTACAAATGGAACTCTAAAAATTACAAATGGAGGAGATTGTACTCCTATTTATACAATGGGATGAGATAACAAACTCATAATGATCATCCATTAATCCCTCTTTTAGTGAATCCATACATCTCTCAACCATATAGACACATAACCCCCTTTTGTCCTTGATCTTCTCCATGAGATCATGATCTTCTCCTTGAGGTTTATCTTATCAAATTCGAATTTGATCCTTCAAGGCCACATAAAGGTATCTTGGAAGCTTCCTTGGCACCTACACATGTCACAAAAACAACCCACTTTCCATATATAAAGTAAATAATTATTTTCTAATATTTAATCAAGAATTTCTCTCAAAAATGCTTAAAAATAAATAATATTTGGAAAATATAAATGAGGCCCAGTAATAGTGAATAATAGGGAAAATGGAGTGACAAGGTGGTGAATAGTGAGTGATATAATGGAAGCATAGGTGAAAAATGTATGGTAATGAGTGATATTTGCATGACATTTTGAAGCCCAAACAATGACCACATGGACAACCACTTATGCATGAGTAACATGGGATGACATGATATCTTTTCAAGTCATGATGGCCAACCAGAATAGGTCAACTTCGAAGATGCATAAATTTTGCATCTGAACTTTAATTGACCCATGATTGACCCCAATTCTCTAAACTGGGTCTCTCTAATAAAAATACTCTTGTAAGTTGATTCCTTCAATTTTTCCACTATAAAAGCATCGAGATGGATGTAAAATTATATATTTATCCAATTTGGAGTAGAAAAAAGTTTCTACTCATTGTGTTACCAAAAAATAAGGAATATATTACTACTCATCAACATCCTTGATAAGCGAAAATCTCCACTCATAAAAATTACCAATCCCTTGGAAGGGATTGCCTACTCTAGGAATTCTATAAGATGGAAATTCTTTGCTTTCGAATGAAGGAATTTATGTGTGGATGTTCCCACATATAAATAAAAATAAATGAAAGGGATTACAAATACTTTCAGCTAACATGTTGACATGATGAAAGAGTGTGATCATAGTATCCATGACAATTGACATCTAATCAATGGAATCCTAAAATAAAAGGCTCTCAAACCATATGAACGAGAGGATTGGTATCCCATTACTTTCTTGGATATGGGAACATGAGTTATTAGACCCCTGTTATATGCCCCCAAGGTGGTAGGGATGACGCTTCCTAAAGGATTACTCATGATAACAAGGTTAAATCCACCACTAGAGATAGTCAATGTAAGGGTGTGAGTGCCCCCTATTCCCAAAGGATTTTGAGAGCTGTCCATTATGGCTTAAGAATATGATTTTGCTTCATAAGTATTTCTAGAGTTTTTCATTCTAAGCCACTAAGAAATGGGTTCATAATATGACTTCGATTCTCAAATATTTAGAATGTAAGGGGATAGGACTGAGTGGTTCAGTTTAGGGGGTATGGGGAGTAGGGTGTTTAATTTACCACTAGTATGATAAGTGATATCCTTAATATTTATGGGAATGAGATAGCATTGAAGTGGAGGGGAAGGATTCATCCCTAGGATTGTATGTGACCATAAAATTCCCTTACAAATTTCTACGTTGAATTCTTGTTGAGTAGGTTCTGTCCTCAAGGAAATTTTCACATCAACAAGATTATTTTACATTGATTTTTGGATACCAATTTTGTTCAATATATGCCTTTGAGAATGTCATTCCACACATTTGAGTGAAATACCTCAAGTCCTTCAAGACTAATAAAGTACTTGGTTAGCCACTTTGAACAAGAGACTCAAAATGGACAAGGCTTTAGAAACCTAAGGAAAAATAAACAAACAACACAAAGCACAAAACCACAAAAATCCTACAAAGCACCAACTTTCAAATATACTCTCATAAATCCTAGTGTAGAGTGAGTAGGCCCTACACCCAAAATAGTGAAGCATTAATCAAGGGCCTTCTAGAGGTCATCTTGGTATGATGAGGAACCAAGTCCAAAAATGAAGGTGTGGTAGATAGTTACAATAGCCTATAATTAATTTCCCCCCAAGATCCAAGTACCCTCATGATGATGAGGACCTTCAATGGAAATTTGAAATGGAAATTATATGTCTTCCCCAAGTGTTGCAATCACTTCCCACTCACAATCACACATCTGAAAACCTAAGATTCTCCATCAAGGATAACAACTAACAATTGGTAACTAGGTCAACGATTGTGGGTTGGGACGACACATTTGGGCAATGAAACAAATCCAAAAACCTTGAGAAGTGATTACTTGTAGAGGAATTGGAACTTCAAGTCTCTATACATGTAGTAATCCATGGAAACTAGGACAAGTGAAAGAGAGGATTTCACTTCCACTTTCCCTAATGTGACCTTGTGTTTAAAACTTGTGTTATAGGTTGTTTCCTATCAAGTTCTCCTTACTACTATGAAATTTAAACTCTCTAATAAAATCTAGTTTTAGTTTTCTAGACTTGGAGAATTTACTCTCCAACTCTAGCCTGAGGCCCTACAACTTAGATTCTATTGGTTCTCTATAAAAGGAAAAGTCTAGTTGATTTTAATATAAGTGTTTATTATATGGTTGTTGATTACTTAGGAATGATGATTGTGTGGGAAGTGATATTATTGACTCTTTCTTAAACAAACTTATAAGAACACCAACAATTTAAATATGCACAAATTCTTCAATGGTTCTAGTTTAAAAGAATGAACAACTTTCAAAAATGTGATTTCAATGAAAATGGAAACACTTTGAATACAATTTTTTTAAATTTTTCAAAATGTACTTGAAAATTAAACTTGACAAAATGCAATTCAAACAAACTTCAAAGATGTGTAAATACATAATCAAAAGTAGACAAAAATCAAATTCTCTTTTCTGTTTGGGATGATAAATGTAATATCTAGCTAAGAAAGCATGAATCCAATTACCAATAGACATTCAAAGATGAAAAATAGTAAAAAAATAACAAAAAATCAAAAGAAACAAGGTTGAATGTGAGAAAACGTATTTCCCAAAATGCACTTGCTTCATCAGTGAAGACAAGAGAAAATTACTCACACCTTTCACAAGGGAAACAAGTGAGTACTTATTATATTCCCTAGTGAAACTTGTGAGTGGCTTCATTTATATGGGAAAAAAATTAGAAAACTTTAGAAAGAAAACATGCACACAAACAAAAAGAGAGTAAATAAATAAAAAATGAACCCTAGAAGCAATAGGGCACACCATACAAAGAATAACTGTAAGAGATACTCCATAGCGGAGTGTAGATAAATCCAATTTATCTTATTACTAGGGTGAAATTACAACATATCATAAAGTCCAAAGATAACACTCTTCTTTCCGTGGGTTGCCTTGCAATAATTCAAATATAACTACCAAGTCATTTTAAGACTTACTTGGTTAAACTAATGGTTGGAGATGAAATGCATGGATTTTCCTATCTATGATCCTCTTTCTCCTTATTGGGATTCACAAAAATTCACACTTAGAGAAATAAACCTTCCTCAAACAAACTAGAAATAATAACTAAACTATGAAATAACCAACTAACTAACTATAATTAAGTGTGTGTAGTTTTCTTCCGGAGTTCTCACATCCATAATTGTTTGAATCGACGTTTCAAGCCAACCATCATGGCTCATCATCAGGGTACATCAGTAATTGAAAATTGAAATATGATATATGATATTGAAAAGAAAATACATAGTTTCTAGGAGGGTTAAAGAAGAGAGTTACTCATTTTTCTATTAAGAATAATAGTAGTACAATAAATGTATACTTAACTATGCTATGATATTTATTGTAAGCATCATCTAAATTCCTCTTGCCATGTGCCACTCAAGACTACATCACCTTTGATTCGTAAATTGACGTGGAGTATACACTAGATAATTTGTCACAACTTGTCTGGTAAAATATATTGAAAATCCAAAATCTATACACTGAGGGTAAATTTTTCTTAGATTCCTAGATTTATTAAATTATTGGTTTTGTTTATGCATATAATGTATGAAAAACAGAAACTAGAGAAGAATGAAAAAATGAACAATCACTAGCCATAATTCCATAAGATGTGCTCTAGGAAACCTTTAAGGGAGAAAAACCAACTAGAAGGTGAGGTTGCTCTACTCTCTCTTTCTTTTAATGGAAATGGATGCAAATACAAAGGAGTGAGATATGTTTCCAATAGGATACTACAAAATAAAAACCCTTTCTATTTTCTCTCCCCCTACACACTCTCAGCTACTCTATTCATCTATGGAACAAATGCACTCAAATAGAGTGGAACCTCTTTTCCTCCTAACGGATCAATTATAACACAACACGATAGCGTACTAGTAGTTAAGTTTGATTCCTTCAACTCTTAATTAGAGTTAAAATATTGACCCTTGCAGATTCTTCTTCATCATGTTCATGTCATTATCCCCTATTCCATGAGTAATGGGGCTAATGTGGCATCCTCTCAAATCATGGTGGTCAAAGTAAGAAGGTCAAATTTTGTGTGGCATACTTTTTTCATATAGACACCATTTGAGGTCTTCCTTACATCGTTGGAAAGCTGTTTCAATGTAGAATAGTGCCAATAGTTCTATCATAATTGATAATTTTCATATCCTATAAAACTTTAGGAAATTCCTCAAAATTCCTCTAGAAGGTTGTAATATCCCAAATAGTTAAATAATCAACCAATATGGCACATCTAGGTGTTCTAGTTAAAAATAATTGCAATCCAAATACTGAGCACAATGGGATCTCAAAATGTAGCCTTTATTTATATTAATAATTGAAGAAAAAGGTACATGCCCATACAACAAATTTCAAGCCCCTGCAATGGCATGCACGACTGCTTATCAAAGAGAATACAAATGATTGAAGCATGACTGTGGACCCTAGATGGATCCACTAAACAAAATAACACCCATGAGGTTTTCATCCTTGGGATCAAACTGGAACTGGCCAACCAAGTTCTCAAGAAAAACACAACAAGATAGATAAACTCGAATGTTCCAAATGCTTAGCTTCTATCCCCTTTTATAGGCTTGATGGACTCTCTAAAGACCGTATTTTATTATTTTCCCTCAAAAAATGAAGGGGAATACCGTGGGCAGATATCATGGGTAAATACCACAGTAAATACCATGGGTAGATTCTGTGTGTTTGACCATATTAAGAAAATGGAATATTACAAATCCTCTAGCCCAAATGTTTCTTTCCCTCGAGAAATCCATTTCTATCCACAACATAAGCATCTGGACATTAATACCAGGATCCCCTACAACCCAACGTATTATTCTATGCCTCCAATACTTAGATCCCAAATAATCCTCTAGTCAATCCTGCCCTCAATAGATTCACCTGGATCCCAAACAATCCTATATTTGATCCTACCCCCAATGGATTATCCTGGATTCTAATGCCACCTAAGTCCTAGGACCTGTGGGTTATGATACCATCTCAGCCCTGCACCATTGCCTATGCCAAAGTGCCCAAGCTGCAAGATGCCCTTGGCTATGAGTATCCTCCTAGGAATCAACCCATCAATAGAGTACCAACTCATAATCTCTCGCCAATCCATGCCTTGAGAAGGATGAATACCTATAAATCTATTATGTTGATGTTTCTCGATGCTCAACTCATGTTGCTCCACTTGGTCACCCAACATGATGCATTCGGAAAACTCTGCCCCACTCTTCCCAATGTATAGAGGTGGGTTGGTAGTGTTGCAAGCCTTATCTATGTACTCTTGTAAAGGGCTGCACTAGAACTACCAATTGTACTCCTCTTGTGGCCTTGTGAGGGACTTGAGTCATTCCTCAACATTAGACATCTTGGTCGTTGATTTGGCACATACCCCTATGATCTCATCAATTTTTCTATTCTCCTGTAAGACAGTGTCTCAGACTGTCCAGATTCTTTGCTTCAACATCATAAGATCTGTCTTGAAATGCATGATCCTCTCCCAAAAGTCCTCTACTAGAAATTTTGGTGCCATGTTGAATGTTTCTGTATATGTTTGCACCAGATGCACCATGACCACAACTTCATCTTGAACCTTTGATTAACCCTCCAGAAATGGCTCATCCTGCATACTATATTTTCATGCTTCTTCACATGATCATGCTCATAATGTTGGTTAATTACTATTGGCTCCTCATTTGATTTTCCTTGAATGTCTTCTTCCTAGCCTTCTCCACATGTGGGGATAGGTTGTCCACCCTCTCTGATTGTCAAACATAGATGTATTGGTGGAATTTTTTCTACACCTCATGGCCCATACTCTTTATGAATGTTATCCCAGATATCTATAGACTCAACTACTACATCATCAGGAGGAATTACATCCTTCCTTTCCCCATGTACTTTGTCAAGCTGACTGATTATCATTGGCTTGTCCTGTGAGTTTCTCTGAAAAGCATGGTGTTGCTACTCACCATTTGTACTTGACTGCTTGGATCCTTCATAGGTTGTCTTTTGAAAATCAATGAACCCAACTATGGATGAATCCCCATGATCTGAAGAAGTATCTAATTGTTCTACCTTTGTTGCCTCCTTATCACTTGGACATGAATGGTTAAGAGCCCAAGGTCCCTTGCAGATAAAGCATAGTCCTCTCCTACTTAGTTCATTCTTGCTACATATTTTGTTCTTTCTTCCTTCATCAATCCTTCTCAACTCCTTCCTAGTTAGCATCCTTCTAAGCAATTTTATGTTTTTCCTGACCCATGTCTCAACTAGATCATAGGCAACTGGTGACACTTTTGGTTCCTTCCTCCAAATGGTCAATATTTTGCATGCATACTTTAACATGGTTTGAATGAGTTGGTTTAATATTAGTGTAAAAGTTTTTGAGAAACTGAAAGATCAACTCATCACATTCCAGATTCAACATGAATGTGCTAAAGCTAAATTCTACCATGATTTTAAAGTTCTACACCACTTCTGAAAGGTAGGTCACATGGTGTTATTCAACCCCTGAAGGGCTTCTACTATCAATTGTAGTATATCTATCATGAGATCATTATTGCACGGCAGTAGTGGTGATGTTAGAGCTATGGCCCTACAGAGACAAGAAACAACTGTGAGCTTGGCATCTTCACAAGGATGCTCTAAGTACCTGGGTTATATCAAGGAAAGCATGGATGGCTTCAAGGGCCAGCTTGAACTTTTCCAATTTGATTTCTCTCAGAAAAGCCATATCTAATGTGTCCAACCGTAGGAGTACATCTTCATTGTTTGTATACTACAAATTGGATCCAAGTTCAAAGAGGCGCTTGCTTTTCACATCTTGCTTCCCGATATCCTTTGACTATTGAAGGATAATATGGACCTTCAGAGAGAAAATCTTGTTGTTCTGCTCTTGCTTCTCATTTGTAATTTGTTGCCATTTTTTATTCACAGAGATGGTGTAGCCCAAAGAACTCGCTGATGTATTACCATGTTGATTTCTGAGGCATTTCCAAAAGTAAAATGATGACATCTTCTCTCTCTCCATATGGCTAAAGAGGCTACTTGGCTGTGACTCAGTTATGGATCACTATGGAGAGGCCACACTAGAGATCCACGACCTGCAATATCTGGAATTCCCCGGTTTGTTGTCTCTTCTATCCTTGATGTTATTCAGCTTGGTTGTTATTAATAACTCTACAACGAAGTACCATGAGCTGTAACTTTGAAAAAATGTTTTGTAGCCAAATAGCACGTGTTGCCCAAGCTACACTTGAATTTTCTTAGATTGATTTCAGCTGCAAACCATCACGGGGTCCCTCTAGCCTTTTATAACATACATGTTTTGCCCATTCTATTCACAACGCTTGAGATTTCGGTTGGATGTGGTCGTATCCAGCGCCTCGACCACAATGTGCAGTTGTTAAGGCTGACACCCACAATTATGTCGATCTTGGCTTTCAAAAGAGGCCTTTCGACCTTCTAACCCTGATAAGCCCTTAAAATTTGACTCCAAACTTTGACCGAACCAAGCCCATCTTAGGTTTACAACTCAAACTGTTGTTGTTGAATCAATGGCTTCCGCAGTTTAAGATTCATCGCAGGTTACTCATACAAGAATAATCAGCAGAATGGGAGCAATTATTTTTATTAAATATCATAGGGTTTGCAATAATTTTGGAGCCCCTACCACTTTCACTAAGTCAATCAATCTAATTATCAACCCCGATCTCTGCAGTTGTCAAAACGCTTCCACGCACGCCTGAAGATCCATGGCCTGTGAGATCTAGCCGTCCAGGTCTTTCGGCTTTTATTTAACAGTGATACTCTATCTCTTCCCTTCTCTGGTGTCGTTGATGTAGCTTTCGACACTCACAACCTCTGCCCCAAACCACTGGCTTAGCACACTATTTATTGACCCAACTATTATCCCTTCAAATGACTTCCACAACTGGAATATTTTCCCGTGTTCACAATGGATCCACCGGATCGTCTGCTACTAGGTTACACAGGAGCACCCAATAGTTTCTTCATACAAGGACTGAAATTATACCGATGGAATGGCAGGAGTTTCATACACTTAATAATCCACGGTTCTTATCATATTCACACACGAGATTGCATGAGACATATTCGACCAAGGTGACCTACCAGATCAACCACACCAAATCTGTCGTTCTTCATAGTCGATGGGAGTCTTGGAGACCGAATGGTCTCTTGATAGAACTGCACAATGAGTAATCGTAGCTCTTCTGTTATTAAAAGGGCGCTCAATGGCCCTCATGACTCGGATGGCCACCAGGCTCTTGACTCTGCAAACGCACTTCGTTGGTGTGTAACACAGCCGGTCTGTTGATTCAGTGCTCACTATCTTGAATGATAAAATAAGCTAATTACTCTGCCTGAGAAGTTTGCTAAACATAGTTAATTCAGCGATTGAGTGAGAAGTTTGCTAAAACATAGTTAATTCAATGATTGAGTATTTAATTCAATGATTGAGTATTTGAGTCAAGTTGAGTTAAGTGATAGATTATTTTTACTATATAGTTGCATGTAAATGTAAAATGATAAATACTCTTCACTAAATTTATTGTAATCATTATGATCAATAAAAAAACTAAGCTAATTTTTTATATATAAATTATTTATGCTTTTGTATCTTCTACCTTTCCAACAAATTGATATCATACCAAAATTACACGGAACGAGCGATAACGGATTAGTAGCAATCCATGTGAAAAAGTGGTTTGAGAATTAACTTATCCTACAGTTTTACAGTTATACATAGGGCGCTATAACGTGTTTAGGCTTAGGAGAAAACTTCCGTTTTGTATGCACGCGAGTCACGCTGGCTTGTGTGGCGTTAGAGGACTAACGCGGGATATAGTCATTGTAAAAAGAATTAAATGCATGGCCGCACCACGAGAGGATAATCTTAACGCGTTTAAGAGCTGGCGTCATTTAATGCTCAAGAGGTTCTTAAAGCAAAGTCCGTTGACTTTTAATAAGTTGAGTGGGAAGCTCGGAGAGCTCGTTAAAATTGAAGTCTTTGTTTTGGTTTTTTATATATAAAGTGTTTTTTTAATCTCTTTTATATATAAAAAAATAATAGCAAGAGTTTTTTCAGAAGGGTTTTTGAAAATGGTTGTTTTTTTTAAGGTTTTTATTGAGTTGATTTTTTTTTAAAAAGAAGTTTTGCAAAGGTTTATAAAAAGAGAATTTTAGGTTTTTTTTTTGAAGAGAAATTTTTGGAGAAAGATGGCTTTCTTAAATTTCCAACCCTAGTTTCCACCGTTTACAGGGAAATATTATGATGTGTGGATCATTAAGATGGTGACCACATTGCAGGGACATAATGTTTGGGATTTTGTCTAGTTTGGGTTTTAAGAACCTAAGGATGAAGCAACAGAACGAGCTCTCAATAATATAGAGAGGGATCAATGGAAGAAAGACAAGAAGAAGAATGCACAAGCATTACAGCTTATCCAGTAGGGAGTGGATGGAGCATTGTTCCAAAAGATTATGATCACGTCTTCAGCAAAAGTAGCATGGGATACTTTGGCGACAAATTATACATGTATTGCCAAAGTCAATATCGTGAAGTTGTAGAATACTAGGAGAGATTTTGAAAGGTTGCAGATGAGGAAGATAGAGGACGTCGATTCTTTCATGAATCGGGTCATAACTGTTGTAAATCAGTTAAATATTTATGGTGAAGAAATTAAAAATCGAACAGTGGTTGAGAAGGTCCTCAAATCTTTGTCTACTAAATTTGATGTTATGGTAGCAACCATAGAAGAAGCCAAGGATTTGACATCGTTGACAGTTGATGAGCTGATGGGATCACTTCTATCGCATGAAGCAAGGATAGACAGAAAAAAGGATTCCAATTTGAAGACCACTTTCAAAAGTTAGGTTTCTATTTCAAGAGATAGAAGTCGAGGCAGAAGGAGAACGAGAGGTATAGGACGAAGCAAAAGATATGGTGGTCAAAGAGATGGCCGAGAAGATAATGAACATGAAAGTGGAAGCAACTACAAAAGCTTCAACAATAATCAAAGAGTTGACAAATCAAAGGTGAGATGTTATTATTGTAATAAATTTGGTCACTATGCTCGTGATTGTAGGAAGAAGATAGTTGATCAAGGGAACCAGAGAGCTAATGTCACTACAGAGAGTACTAACTCCATGTTCCTAACTTGTCATACCATGTATGAACCTTCTGCTAGTGTCTGGCTGTTAGACAGTGGTTGCAGTAACTAGATGACAGGCAACAAGAATTTGGTTGCAAATTTCGATCAATCTGTTAAAACAGAGCTAAAGTTGGGGACTGACAAGACTATGGAAGTAGATTTAAAACGAGTGGTCAACATTCTGACTAAGAAGGGGGAGTCGAAGACAATCTTAGAGGTATATTATGTTCCTAGTCTGAAACATAATTTGATCAGTTTTGGTCAATTAACACAGAAATGATACAGAGTTATCTTTCAAGGTCAAGAATGTGCTATGTCTGACAAGCCCCCAAGCAAGAAGTTGATAGCAAAGGTGTAGATGACGAGGAACATACTCTTTCCTCTAATTATGAATTATAGTGGTCAGTTGAGTTCTTTTCCAGTTGCATGTTCTGATGATTATTGGTTATGGCACTTTCGATTTGGACAGTTGCACTTTTTTGGTTTAAGATTTTTGCAGCAAAAATAGATGGTCAAAGGATTACCTCCCATCAAAGAACTTACTAGTACTTATGAGGGTTGCATCTTGGGAAAGTAACATCGTGAAAGGTTTACAAAGGGAGTTGCATACAGAGAAAAGCAACCTCTTGAGCTAGTGCATACAGACTTGTGGAGTCCTATGAGGACACAATCGATTGGTAGAATTTGTTACTTACTCACTTTCATTAATGACTACAACAGAAAGACTTGGGTTTACTTATTGAAGCAGAAGTCTAAAACTCTTGCAAAGCTCAAAGAATTCAAAGCCTTAGTAGAGAACCAAAGTGATTGACAGATCAAGGTATTGAGGTCACATCGTGGTGGAGAATATGATTCAAAGGCATTCCATGATTATTGCAAACAACATGGAATCAAAATATAGTTTACAGCCAAGCACACATTGCAGCAGAATGGTGTAGTAGAGAGAAAGAACAAGACAATTATGAACATGGTAAGAAGCATGTTGAAAGGAAGAAAGTTCTCTAATGAGTATTGGGTAGAAGCAATTGCATGTGTTGTTTATGTGATCAATAGATCTCCTACAAAGAGTGTGATAAACAGAGTACTAGAACAAGCATGGTCAGGTATGTATTGCAGTGTATCTCATCTCAGAGTATTTGGATGTGTAGCTTATGCACATGTGCCTAAGGAGCGAAGAGGCAAATTGGATGATAAAAGTGAAAAATACATATTCACTGGTTATAGTGAGCAATCAAAAGATTAAAATTGTATAACCCTGGCACAAAGAAGACCATAATTAGCATAGATGTTGTGTTCAAAGAACAAGAGTCATAGAATGGAGCTGTAAACAAAATAGTTGATGCACAAGTGCCACTGATGGAAGAAGATGATGTAGCAGAAAAGGAGCAGTAAGAATCACATGTGAAGACACCATCAAGGACTCCAAGATTTTCAGAGCAGCATGGATCTTCAAGCAGATCAATAGATCAAGATTCTCCCAACAATCAAGCAGGTGATGAATCAAGTACTGGTAAGAGAAAGATAAGAAGTTTGAAAGATATCTATGATGATTTGGGTGTTAGTTCAAATTTTGCATTATTGTCATTCCAACCTTCTTCGTTTGAAGAAGAAATCAGAAATGAAAATTGGGTGAAAGCCATGGATGAAGAAATTGAAAATAATGATACATGGGATTTGGTTGATTTACCAAAGGACAAAAATCTCATTGGTGTAAAGTGGGTGTACAAGACAAAGTTGAATGAGAAGGTTAGAATTGACAGATTTAAAGAAAAACTTGTAGCAAAAGGATTCTCGTAGTAACTGGGAATAGACTTTGGAGAAATATTTTCTCTAGTAGCCAGATTGGATACTGTAAGAGAAATTCTAGCCACAAAAGCTCAGAACAAGTGGAAAGTATATCAGACGGATGTGAAATCAGCCTTCTTGAATGGAATTCTAGAAGAAGAAATTTATGTGCAGTAGCCTCCAGGATATGAATTTGAGAGTAATGAAGAGAAATTTTATAGGTTTAAGAAAACTCTCTATGGACTGAAGTAAGCACCCAAATCTTGGTATAGAGGAATTGATAGCTACATGATCAAGAATGGATTTTGCAGAAGCAACATTGAGACTACCTTGTACACAAAGGTAAATGAGCATGGACAAATTTTAATTGTTTTCCTATTTGTCGATGACATGATTTTTACAGGTGATTTTGAGATAGATGAATTTAAACCAGCCATGATGAAAGAATTTGAGATGAAAGATCTTGGTCTCATGACATATTTTATTGGCATAGAAGTTGAGAAATATGAAAGAGGAATTTTTATTTGTCAAAATAAATATGCCAAATATTTGTTGAAAAGATTCAAGATGGAAAATTGCAAACCTATCCCTACACTAGTTGCAACAAGTACAAAGTTAAGCAAGGATGATGAGGGATCAAATGTCAATCCAACTCTATTCAAAATATTGTTAGCATCCTCATGTATCTCACAGCTACAAGACCAGATATCATGCAAGGAGTGAGTTTGATTTCCAAATTTATGGAGACTCCAAAAGACACACATTGGAGTGCCGGAAAAGAATTTTGAGATATATAGCAGGAATTAGAGATTGTGGCATAATGTATGCAAGAAAAAAAAGGAGGATTTGATTGGATACACAGGTATTGATTTTGCAGGTAGTTTGGATGATAGAAAGAGCACTTCTGGTTATCTGTTCCACCTTGGTTCAGTGGTGATTTCATGGGCATCTAAGAAGTAACCCATTATGACACTTTCGTCAGCAGAAGCAGAATATGTAGCAGCAACATCAACAGCATGTCAAGAATTGTGGTTAAGAAGAGTATTTGATGGACTGTTGGCTTGTTGGGACCTGACCCAGGTTCAGAGTTAATTAGCCATTCAAATCCTTGTACCACTGGCCCTTTCGGCAACAGTCCGCAAAGAGCAGATTGAGGTCTCATCCGAAGCAGTATGGGGGGATGCTGGAACCAGGTTTCTGCACCCTTGAGATGTCTGTGGGGTTGATTTTTACCAATTGTGAATACCTTCGCACACTTCCCTGACCTGCGAGGCCTTTGCACCCTATTATATTTGCCTTCGCGTAGCCCTAACCAGGGGTTGTGGGGCTTTCGCGCTGCTAGGGCAACGATCTACACTACTTCCCCAAGTCACACCATGGATCTTACTTCTCTTCTTATAATAATTAGTTATATTCCTGTAAACATATACCTTCTATTAGAGTTACTTATTCATCACATTCATATAAGTTCGCGTAGTAATTAAATAGTAAACTTACAATTCATACCCAATATACTTCAATACATAAAACAGGAAAAGATACACAGGAATATGGTAAAACTTCTTCTTTATTAATGCTTCCAATAGTTACAGACTCGACTTGCCCTGCGCACTCAGATGTAGGGGTCCACACACTCAGTTGCAGACTACTAGGCCTCTGTGCACTCAGCTGCAGAGCCTTCTCGTACTCTATGACCCAAAACTAGACTTTACACTTCAGATACTCTGCTATGCTTCTACTCCATGATCATTAATATCTTATCACTTTACACTTAGAGCCTCACTCTATTTATACAATCCCATGGTTCGTGGACAATAGGTAGATCTCTCAAACCAACATTACATTACAAAAATGAGGGTGGACAACCCTTTGACTCATTTACCATCTTCGCGCTCTACGCCCACAAATCACAGAGTCTTTACATCGGACTTAGTCAAAACTTGGGCTTTAAGCCCCAAAACATGCCTTGGGGGGATCCCACGCCCAACAAGCCCCCAACACAAACATCGTGACTCGCCCTCGAGTCACTATGTCGGTGCGGATATCTTTGCATAGAGACCTCCCAACTCTGCTCGGATGGCTACAAGGTCAGCAACACATTGAGCAATTGCCTGCTAAATCTCCTTTACTCGTTGTTCCAAGACTGCTATGTCGGAACTGCTCCCTTGTAACTGTTCCTCCGTCCCTTGCATCTGCTTATAGTCCCCACACCTTCTTTTAGTTGCCTGGAGTGTGAAAACTATGCTTTTGTTGGCTAGTCAGATAGCCGGGTCATCCGTGTATGGCTTCAATCGACTGCCATTCACTTTGCCTGGGAAAGGTTCTCCATTTAGCTTTACCGACTGCACCATGCCTCCATTTATGACCTCCTTAACAACATACGGTCCCAGCCAATGCATTCTGAACTTTCCTGAGAATTTATCAAACTTACTTTCATATAGTAACACTAGTTTGTTTATCTTGAAGGTGCGCAACTTAATATGTTGATCATGCCAGGCCTTTTCGCGCTGATTTTATACCTTCCAATGGAATCCAACCAAAAAAATTTCCTCTTCGAGTTCCTCCAACTACGTGAGCCTCTCCTCCAAGGCTCCATGGTCCATCATATCTGTGAGCACTACTATGCACAAACTAGGCACAATATACTCCATTGGCATTACAGCTTCCACGCCATAGACCAACTGGAAAGGTGTCTATCCTATCAGTTTCTTGCATGTTGTCCTATAAGCCCATAGTACCACTTGTACACACAGGTCCCAATCACTTCTTTGCACGTTGCATACTTTGGTCAGCGCAGTCTCCCGTATTTTGTTAAATGCTTCTATTGTCCTATTGGCTTGTGGGTGATACGGTGTACTTTTCTGATGATACAACTAAAACTCTTCTGTTAGCGCGCTACTTGTTTCATTAAGGAAATTTGTACCACCATCACTCATCAAGATCTTTGGAAATCCGAATCGTGTCAATACGTGTTCAAATAGAAACTTCGTGTCTGTGGTGGCCGTGCAATATTTTAATGGTTGCACTTCTGCCCAACAAGTCAGGTACTCTGTCGTAGTGATAATGTATCTCGTGCCCGTCTTTCCCTGAGGTTTGATAGGTCCTACAAAGTCGATCACCCACTTTTCAAATGGCTGCAACGTCATTTGCAGATTCAAAGGCATCTCATCCCTCTGTGATGGTCTCCCTGTTCTTTGACATCCATCGCAAGCCTTGCAATGTGCTTTTGAATCCTAATTAAGGGCTAGCCACCAGAACCCTGCACGGAGAATCTTTTCGGCTATCACTCGCCCTGCATAATGCCCTCCCACAGTGCCCCCATGCACATCTGCAAGGATATGACTTTGTTCAAATTCAGGTACATACCTTTGCAGTATCCCATCATTGCACATCTTATATAGGTGCACTGCAATGACAGAAAAATCTGCCACGCGCACCACCAATTCCTTCTTCTGCTGGACAGAGTATTCTTTCAGTGCAGTTCCAGTTGTGAGAAAGTGGATTATGTCTTCAAAGTGTCCATCCGCTACCCGCACAACAAAGAGTTGTGTGCTAGGTAATCCTTCCTCCAGACTAGTAGGTTCCTCTCCTATCTCAATGCGCGATAAGTTATCTGGTCCCACATTCAGGTGCCCAGGCTTCACAACGACCTCAAAATCATATTCTTGGAACAATAGAATCCACCTGCATATGCACCCCCCCAACACAGGATTATTGACCAAGTATTTTAGCATAGAATGATTTGTATACATCTTGAAGTGTGCCCCTAGCAAATAATGCCGATATTTTTGGAGCGCATACACCATAGCCAATCCCTTGCATTCAGTTGTGGAATAGTTCTTTTCTTCTTTAGACAACTTGTGACTCGCGAACGTGATAGGGTGATCCAAGCCCTCTCTACCCACCTGTGTTAGTACTGCTCCCAACGCTATACACGACATGTCAATATGGACATGAAACTCCTCGTCCCATTTCAGGAAGACCAGAATTGGCACAGAGGACATTTTTTATTTTAGTACATCCATGATTTTCTTGTAATCATTGTTCCAATAGAATGTGACATCTTTTCTCAACAGCTTCTCCATCAGTGCGGTGATCTGGGCATAGATTTAGATGAACTTCTTGTAGTACCCCGTATGTCCTAGGGTAGCGTGCAGCTATTTCAGACTTCGCGGTGCTTCCAAATTCAGAATCACCGTAATCTTCACGGGGTCTACCATTAGTCCATGTTTGCAAACTACATGTCCTAGCAAGTTCCCAAAAGGAACGAGGAATGTACACTTCTTGAGGTTCAATGCAATTTGGTGTCTTTGGCAAGTATCCAGCATCAAGCATAAGCTTGCTACATGGTGCTTAACCAACCCAAATACAGTCCAATCATCCAGATAAACTTCCAGGAACTTGTGGATATATTATTTGAATGCTGCAACAACTATTCGCGAAAAGATAGCTGACCCATTCTTCAATCCAAACGACATAACAATGTATTGAAAGCAGCCCCACTCAGTCGCGCAGGTTGCCTTACTCCTATCTTCCAGCGTGATTTTGATCTTGTGGTACCCTGAAAATCCATTAGTGAAAGAATATGGTTCCTGCCCACCGACATTTTTGAATACTTCATCTGTGAATGGAGTTGGGAATGGATCATGCACACAGGTGTCATTCAATTTTTTGAGGTCCACACATATTCTTATCTCACCCTTCTGCTTCTTTTCCTACACCACCATAGGACTTACCCAATCGGATTCTTCCACCAGCTCAATGATTTCAACTGCGAGCATCTTGTCTAGTTCTACATGGACCTTCTCCTTATACTTCAGATTCAAGAGGTAGGGCCTCTACTTAACTGGCTTCACGTCGGGCTTTAATGTGATCCACACCATTCCTAAATCTCTGATGATTCCTTTTAAGTTCGTGATCTTGGTCGAGAATAGGTTCTATTACTCATGGAGTAACTCAGCGACCTTATCCACTATCGCATCATCCCAGTAGTCACCGAGTGTTGCATACTTAGGTTCGTCTTTCGTACCAATGTTCACTTTCTTTGTCTTTACTGGCACAGTTATGTTAGGGTCTTCAATCAGTGGTCCGTGAACCTCATGATAGCCTTCAATTTCTGGAATGTTAACTTTTCACAGATCCTTGTCATCTTCTTCAGTATTTACATTATAACACTCAAGCATGTAGCTCAGCTGAGTAGCCTGTTTAGGCTGAATCAATTCTATTAGCTCCTGGGGTATCTTAGAGATAGTTGTTTTTACTACTTGTAGCGCGTCATCAACAGTGTCCCACCAACAATCCTCAAACGTGAAGGTTAACAGGAACCCTTCATGAAAAATATCCCATTCACTCGTCCCATGGCAGAGCTCTGTCTCTATATACCAGTTCATGGGTATAACATCTAGGATATGACAGAACAGGTGCACCCACTCAGGTTGTGGCTCTTCCCCATAGACCTTTGTCCACTTGGTGAGGTGCGCAGACGGATCATCCCATCCATCATACTTGTCTATTAGTCACATTTGAGGCTTCCCAAAATGCATGCGCATCATTCTCTTGCATTCACACCAGTCCTCGAAGCTTCCTTGGTGCGTACCCCACCACCTCGTGGGCATAGCGCGTAGTACCCATTTCAAAGCCTTGAAACATCATTGTTTCGGTACCTCCATTTCAAATCTATTCAAGAAAGCATCTGCCTCACTTAACCCATCATAAGTAGGCAGATCCCTTACTTCCGTTGATACGCAATGTAATGATCTTGTCATCATGTTACAGTTCAGCGTGGTTACCTCATGTAACTGGTTCTACCATTGCTCTATTTCCTTGTCTGAATCCGATGTACAGGAGCTTTCACACTCCCATTAGATTCGTCCATCCATGGTGGGATTTACCCAGTCTTGCTCTTGCACGGTTATCTTGTAGATGTAGTCCAAGTCACAGTCGCTCTCATAGTCGTGCACCGGCTCCATGTAGCGTGATCCTTCTGTAGGGTCCAAAGGTACGACTACATGTAGAGACGTTTTCTCAAAAATCATCTTGTGCTTCTTAATATTTATCACCACATTCATTTCAGTGGCCCAATCTATTCCTAATAGCGTGGGGTAGGGATTGTGCTCATCAACAATCTCTATCACTTCAAAATCTGCTAGCGTGCTTGCCCCTTCAATATCTACGGTGATTCCCTGCAATCTTCCCATGGGTATGATCTTTTGCTGGTTTGCCACTCACATTTGGATAGGAGACCATTATAGCATAGGCCTTCCCATGCACTTCCATGTGTGCTTCGGCAAAAATTTCGTGTCTGATCCTAAATCCAGAATCACTTGGTCCAGCTCATACTCTCTAATCTCTGTGGTCAATCTCATTTATCTTCCCGTCCTCGTCGCATGATTTCCAATCTTTCGAACTACACGGGGTTCTCCTGGCATAGTCCCAGTGCATCTATTTATGAGTTCCTGCAATCCCTTTATAGCCTTGCTGTCGTGTAGTAGCTTCATGCATGTTTCTAGGAATGTCGTGAGCATTTATGGGTCCATTTATGGCTCCAGTCTATCTTTGCTTCCTGAAGTGGAGGCATCAACGAAGCTCTTCCTAGCTTCCATGAAGGTTTCCTTAGCGCACTCCAAATCAAACTCTAGTTGTTTCGTTGGAGCCTTGTGAACCCAAGTACTATCTTCAAGTTGCTTGCCTTTATCATCCCCTGTCATAATTCCACTTCAGAGAACAATGTTCACGTTAGGGTCTTCCTCATGCAACTCAAACCTCATCATTTACAGTTTCTGAGTCGGGGGAGGATGGAGCATTGCCTTGTCGCTCAACCTCACTATCAGTGTGGAACAATCCTCTATCTCATGATCAAGCAAGGTAAAATACAAGCATGATGGACGTGTCAGATTTGTACAATCATAGGCATAATGTCCTAGCCCCTTGCAATTGTAACACATCAACTGTCTGCAACTTCTTCTAGGTCCTCCTCCACCTTGGCTTCATTCGGGCCCTTGAAATCTGGTTTGCGCCACTCCTACGTTCTAGTTAAAGGGCCACGTTTTGGCTTGAACTCTGTAGGTGGTATTCCTATCCATCATCAACTCATAGCTTCTATAGGTGTGCTCATCATGTCCCACTGATCTACAGAAATTACAGAAAAATTGTTTTGAATTCTACGTGTACTTCTGCAACAAATGGCAGTTGTCTATAGCATGCATTCCTCCTATTCGACAAATCACGCACCAAAATGCAGGCACCGCACTAGGTCCTGCTTGGGCCTTTGATCTTAATGGAATCAGTCCTCCTCTCGTGAGGTAATTTGTGAACACTGGGCAATGGTCCTTGTCATGACCTTGACCCTTACATTTAAAACATCATACCTCTTCACACACTTCTAGGCGAGCTACCTTGTCCTGTTTCAGACTCTGCATCTCAAAGCATAAGTTTTCAATTGCACGTGGATCTGCTGAACTCCCAGGTTAGGATCCTGTATTGGGGTCTCATGCAGTCTCATCGTGATCTCCAAGGCCTTTGCTTGAGTTGTTAACCATTGTTGCTACAACACGTTCCTCAAATGCAGTTTTAATGATGCTACAAACCATTCGCGGTGTTGTCCATCCGTCAAAGTCATATTAGCTTCGAGAATCATGTACTTCAGTCTCTGATCTAATTCCCAAGGGGTCTCGCCTAGTAGCATCGTGATCTCCTTGAACCCAATGATCAACTGTGCCTCTGACTTCAACATGCTAAATTCCCTATTCAGCGCAATTTGAATGTCAGTGATCCCCGCATTCAGATTGTCACTAGAATGCTTAATATACTAGGTCAACATGCGATCCTCCAGGGCATTGACCAATGCCACTTTCTTTATATTGTCATCTGTAACTCCCTGTGCTTCCCATACAGCTTTTATCACAAACCAAAACTGGTCAAGATCTTCATTTCCTACTCCCTTGAACACCAATAACTTTATCACACTTTCCATATTGACTCGCAGTGGTAGCGGAGGTGGTACGGGCGTAGATGGGGGTGAAGGTGGTGAAACTAGTAGTGGTGTGGGTGGGGGTGGTATGCGCAGAATCCTCTACCTTATCAAGTTGATCGCACTTCTTGGTGAGACCTTCGCGAGCTCTTCCTCATCCCCTCGTGGAGGTGAAATCAAGGGGCTAGTTTCTAGTTCTACACTACCTTCATTTCTATAAATTCTCCCACTTCACGTAGCCGCAAACATCAATGTATTTTCACAATATGCTTTTCACATAGTAGCATTTTAATCCAAGTGTTCAGAGACTTGACGTACTTACCTCGTGGTCCTTTGAGGAAGCATCGCTTTGCCTCACTATAGCTGACTGAAGTATCTACCATGACCTCAGTAATGAATCCTCCTATAATTCAATCGAGCCAGTGATCAATAGCATGCGTGATCTAATCCTCTGATGCTTCTAATCTGTGCAGCAACTCTAAGGTCCACACAATAGGACTGTCGAGCTTGCACCTTCCTTGGCTATTTGCTAACTTCGCTATCCACTTGTATAACTCAGTAGGGAAAGATGCAAAGAAAATTTCATGGATTTCTGTGTATAGGTAGCAGTCTAACCACTCCTCTTCCGATAGTCGCTGATTCCTATTCTCCTACGCCGCGAACTCGTGAATTCTCCTATCCAACCAACCTTCAATTCCTTTCTTAGTTGGATTCCAATGATATGACATCAGACATCTCTATGCATATTCTGGTCCTGGCAATAGAACCATTTGTTGGCTTGTTGGGGCATGGCCCAGGTTTAGATTCAATTAGCCAAACAAATCCCTATACTACTGGCCCTTTCAGCAATACTTTGTGAAGCACAGATTGAGGTCTCACCCGAAGTAGTATGGGGGGATGTTGGAACTAGGTTTCTACACCCTTGAGATGTTTGAGGGGTTGGTTTAGTCCAACTGTGAATACCTTCACGCAGGTTACTTCACACATTTCCCTGACCTACGAGGCCTTCGCTCCCTATTATATTCGCCTCTGTGCAACCCTAACCAGGGGCTATGGGGCTTTCGCGCTGCTAGGGCAGCGATCTACACTACTTCCCCAAGTGACATCGTGGATCTTAATTCTCTTCTTATAACAATTAGTTACCTTGGCATAAACAAATACCTTCTATTAGAGTTACTTATTCAGCACATTCATATAAGTTCATGCAGTAATTAAAAGGTAAACTTACAATTCATACCAAATATACTTCAATACATAAAATAGGAAAAGATACACAAGAATATGGTAAAACTTCTTCTTTATTAATGCTTCCAATGGTTACAAACTTGACCTACCCTGCGCACTTAGCTGTAGGGGTCTGTGCACTCAGTTGTGGACTACTTGGCCTCCACGCACTCAGCTCTAGAGCCTTCTCCTACTCTACCACCCAAAACTAGACCTTACACTTCAGATACTCTACTATGCTTCTATTCCATGATCATCAATATCCTATCCCTTTACACTCAGAGCCTCGCTCTATTTATACAATCCCATGGTATACAAACCATGGGTAGATCTCTTAAACCGACATTACATTACAAAAATGAGGGTGGACAACCCTCTGACTCATTTACCATCTTCGCTCTCTGCACCCACAAATTGCAGAGTCTTTACGTCAAACTTAGTTAAAACTTGGGCTTTAAGCCCCAAAACTTACCTTGGGGGGATCCCACGCCCAACATGGACTCAAGTAGAAACAACAATGATCAACAAAAATATATTGTGACAACACCTTAGCGATTGCACTATCTAAGAATAGTGTGTTTCATCAAATGAAAAAGCATATTGGTACTAGATATCACTTTATTAGAGAACTTGTGAGCAATGGAGAAGTTCACTTGAAGCCTTGTAAATCTAGTGTTCAATTGGCTGATATATTTACTAAGTCATTAGCACAAGATGTGTTTGAGTTTCATAAAAGGAACTTGGGTGTTTTAAGCCTAGCTGAGACATAGACCAATAGGCATGTTTGAGTTTCCATGAGTCATGTTTTAGTTTAGTAGTCTTGAGTTTCCATGAGTCATGTTTTAGTTTAGCAGTCATAATTAAGGGGGAGTGTTAAAATAAGATAATTACTCTTGCATGAGGAGTTGGATAAACATAGAGAGTCAATTTACTGAGTGATTGAGTGATTGAGTATTTGAGTGTTGCGTCAAGTTGAGTTAAGTGATAGATGACTTTTAGTGTGTGGTTTCATTTGAATGCATGTCAAGATATTTTAGGCAAGTTGCTAGTTGGAAAAGGATAAATACCTTCACCAGGTTCATTGTAATCATCATGTTTTGTGTGATCAATAGAAGAGCCGAAACTCATGTTTTATGTGTGAATTATTTATTCTTTGTCTCCTCCACCTTTCCAACATTGAAGTCAACACATAAGGATCTACTCCGAGCCAATGTCTTTAGCTTCATGGCCTCCTAACCCTCTCCACAACGAACATTTGGGCTACATCAACTGGATGGCATTAAGACTTTTTTCGCATCCTCAACATGGTTTGATAGATCCAAGGTTTGACAAATCCATGTGGTCTCACCTTGCCTACAAGGAATAGTGGCTCTGTCATTCTCCTTAAGTCTATCGTTAGGGTTTTTGACCCTTACGATTCACCACTCTTATATCCACAATGTCGACACTCCCACTAGCGAATTAATCTGTAACTCTGCCTATAGAATTTTGATGGGTGGTTGGATATAGCTTTATCAACCTCTGCGCATAGGAATATGGCCTATCAACCTTCAGATCTTGTGTAGGAATTGCCTTTGGCTGATGGGTTATGGCTTCTCGATGGACCCATGTCTCTATGATGTGTGGGCTTATGGCCTTTAATCCCAATGCAGTGATGCACATGCAATAACAATAAGGATGACCTGTAACGTTTAAAGAAGTTGGCCTTGTAACTGCGAACAAATCCAGATCTAATGCTTTTTTAAATTTGGAGTTACGCAATAGGTCTTTCTTAATCTGTGATTTTTTCCTGTGATCCAATGGGTTTGGGTTGGTGATAACTATTCTGAAAAAAAAGATAAGCTTGCTCTGTGAGAAAGGAATGGATCTCCCTATTAACTTGCAAAATCTTCAAGGTTGAGATTCCAATAAACTGATTAGTCTTTCAATAAAATTCAACTTCAGAGTTGGAAAGAGACTCGAATCTCTTATTGAGCCATTTTAGTTTCTTAATCTCATGCCCCTACACATAAAATTATTCAGCCAACTAGGGTAGTTACAGAATACCACCGAAATTGGATGAGTTACTAGCTAGGGTGATTGTGTAGAATCACCGAAGACTAGTTTCCCCTGACTCTAGATATGCAAAAAATACACCCTCGGGTTGGAAGGATACACAACTCGGATACCATTGTAAGATCCCAAACAATGAAATAATCAACCAATCTGGCACATCTAGGTGTTCTAGTTAAAAATAATTGCAATCAAAATACTAAACACAATGGGATCTCGAAATGCAACCTTTATTTATATTAATAACTAAAGAAAAAGGTACATGCCATACAATAAATTTCAAGGCCCTACAATGGCATGCATGTCACTCATCAAAGAGAAGACAACTCACTAAAGCATGATCGTGGACCCTAGATGGATCCACCAGCAAAAATAACACCCATGGGGTTTTCATCCCTGGGATCAAATGATCGTGGACCCTAGATGGATCCACCAAACAAATAACACCAATGGGTTTTTCATCCCTGAGATCAAACTAGATCTGGCCATGCCAAGTTCTTGAAAAAAACACAACAAGATAGATAAACTTGTATGATCCAAATGATTAGCTTCTATCCCCTTTTATAGACTTGATGGACTCTTTAAAGATGCTATTTTATTATTTTCCTTGGAAAAACAAAGGGGAATATTGTGGGCAGATACCATGGTAAATACCACAGTAAATACCATGAGTAGATTCTGTCTATTTGACCATATCCATAAAATGGAATATTACAAAGATTCAAAACCCTAATTCTCCAAACCAGTACCCATCATTAAAAATAGCCATGTGAACTTATTCCTCCAATGTTTCCACTCTTAAAGCAACAAAATGGATGAAAAATAATATAGTGATCCAATCTAGATCAAACACCTATACTCTTCCCCGTTTAAGGATGCGTAAGGAAAGTGTTTCTTAGACCTCTATCTCAGGAAATGGGATATGGAATCAACTAAAAATAGAAATTTATAGGGAAATGTGGGTCATAAAAACCATATAGAAATGATCTAACTCATTAGGAATGGATGATTCTAGTATCATAGCTCTTGATTTATGTTATCCTTCCTTTGGGTCTCATTTATACCATTTAAATATGGTTGATACCAATTCTCATGGAAACTAGGAAGTTGTGGAACAAATTTCCCCATAAACCCCACTCAAGAGTGTGAAATTTTCACGTTTTTTATATCTTTTATTGATTTGTGAAGGCACTTTTCTTCTTTCCTGAAGGGAAAGGTTGAGTACTTACTCCTTTTCTAAAAGAATAGGTTGACTAGATACTCATGAAGGATTTTTTTATAGTGCTTTTGGTGGGCTTAGTAAACCAAAATCAACTATATAATTCCTTAAGACTAATAACATGCATCATAATTTAATGAGGTAGATAAGATGTTAGAACACCCAATATCAATAATATAAAACCAAATAAATAATACAAATGATCTTCCTAAGGTAAATATTTTTTATTTTTCTTTAATCCATCAGACAATATTAACAACAAAGAATATAAAAAAATGTGGCATCCTAGGCCTCTCAAAATGTGCAAACACATTTTGTTTGAGTGTGAATTTACAAATAGAATATGGAAAGTATCTTATGAAGGTTTAATAACTAGAATGTGAAAATATGAATTCCCCAATTTTTCTTTATGGAACAAATCCTACAATGGAAGCTTAAAAGGGAAATAGATCTTCAAAAGAATGTGATTAGTATTACCAAAATTCTTATGCTAGAGAATATGGTTAGTTAATGATTGAGCATTCTTCCACCAAAAATTAGGCATCACCTACTCTCTAGTAGCAACAATTACAAGCATATTATATAATTTCTTACTTCTAAAGGAAATGCTATCAATCTATATTAAAGTGTAAGCGTAGATGAAGAAGAATTTTTTGTGCGATTTCATATATCTCCTCAAATCTCAAGCTTCAGCATTCCCAAAGAAATTTGTAGACCCAGTTAGTAACTTTGGTTGAGAACCTTTAATTTCCAAAATTTGAAATATGCTCAACATTCTTATATTTTGGTTTTTGATGGAGCCTCTAAGGGGAATCCGAGGGTGGAAGGTGCTAAGGACTTGGAGGGGCACAAAAGGGAATAAACCATCATGGACCTCAAAGGGACAACAAAAAATTCTTTGCTTGAGGATTTAATATGTATCCAACAATCAAGAAAAAGAATATGATCTATGGCAAGGACTAAAAATAACTAAAGGTATTGATTCTCAATCATTTACCATGCTAATAGATTCTAAGAAAATCATGAATTATATGATTTATGAGTTAGTGCCACTAGATAACCCCTTAGCTTCAATAATATCCTTAAGAAAACATTAGGTAAGCACCTTCAACAAAATCAAATACTATCATTAACCATAGGATAATAGTTGTGAAGTAGATTGGTAGAAAAATTATGGAATAATTCTAAAATAGGGCTATCTTATGGTTAATTAACCATTAATCAACAAATCATCCCATAATTAGCTATGGGTATTAGGACATGTATTGATTTATTAATAAATCACACAACTTGGAACCTAGGTTATCATATAAAGAATTTGAATAATTATTAGAAGTGATATAAGTCGCTTCTTTGCGTGCACCAAGCAATGAATATGTGCACTGGTGTTTATGGTGTTCATTCTTTTCCTATAGATTTTAGATAATGGTCTTGTTTATCGAGATGCACCAAGGGAGTTGGCTATTTTGAAATGTCTACTAAGAAATGCTATTTATTTCTCCCAGCTAGTATTTGGTTTTTTGTTGGCATGTTAAGTTTCCAAGGCATCCTCACACTTGTCACTGTATTCATGCACAAGGACATTGATTTTATTAAGATGTCATTTTCTTTAGCACCAAATCATAGGGATTTCTCTAGGATTTTCATTTTGAAAATATCTAGTTCTTTTAATTCACTTATATGGAGGCATTCTCATCTCTTGAAAATAAAGCATTTATGATCGTATGGGAAACAAGAAGCATGGTATCACTTCAAGGAAAATACCTTGTAGTGGAGGTTATAACAGAAGTTTTTAGTGCTATAAGATTGGCAAACATTGTCAAAAAACATCCGCTAAAACATTCATTTGCAATAGCAGATGTTTTAGAAAATATTATAATAGAACTTTGTCACAACTAGAAAAATATTGGTAGACGGAGGTTTTAGTAGATTTTTTTAGCAGTGCGCTTCATGGATAAGTTAAAATGTGTTTTATTTTTTTCCCAAAGAAAAATAATAATTTTATTAATGAAAACAAAATTACATGTTCTAGATGCTTTCAAGCATTCCATCATCCAGTCAAAGTCAGATGATCATAAGTTCATACAAAATAATCAACTAACATATGAAGAGAAAAGGTTAACCTTTCCTCCATTTCTTATTTTCAACCTTCCACCATTCTCCTTGAGATGGCATGGATGAGATAATAGCTAGTTGATTTCCTTCTTCTATTCTTGTAATTTCCTTATCTAAATCAAAATTATTCAATACATGGTGGTGTTTGTATCCACTAGAGTCCTTTGCTTTAGGTATCCTCACTAATTGTGTCACAGGGACCAGTAATTTTGTTGCTTCTTGAGAGCCTTCCCCTTTCCTTCTTTTTCTTGTGTATTCTGGTTTCCCACATTGGAAATGAGATCCTTTTATGCTTCATCCTCTTCCTCTTCTAACATATTAGAGGGAAATTTCCATCCTTTGGGTTGCTTTCCTGGTTTCTTCTTCCTTCGCGACCCTTTCTTGGCATCAGGACATGTGTTTTGTAGATGTCTTGTTTGTCGGCATATTCAGCATCTGAAGGTTGTGTTCTCGAAATCTAGGCACTAAGTCCAACTCTTCTTATTCTGTGACAAGTGAATGTGATCCATCAGGCCTTTACTAATGTCCACCTCCATACATATTCATGCAAATGTATAAATTCATTCCCCCATTCTTTGTGTGTATGTTTTTATTTATTGTCCTAAGTGATTCCCAATGCCTTTCAGATCTTGGGGATGCCAAAAATGAATGGGGAGGTTATATAGCCTAACCCAAACCGGAATTCTTGATACAATCATGGTGTTTGCATCAAAATATATGAACCATGCGGTAATGAAAAGTCTCATTGATTCCCAAAACCATGGACCTTCCTGAAGGATGAATTCTCGATCCTTTGATGATGCAAACTTTATGATGAAGAATCCTTTGGAGCAGAGGTGTATTTCATAGTTTGTTGTTCAATTTGTGAAGATCCAATTTAATAGATCCATTGGTTTTGGCTAGAAACTATTAAATCTGCAGATGAAGACTTTAGCTTCATAAGTTGTGCAAAGATAATTTGTTTTCGGAAGATCTATAATCAGTTTTGGGACATGATTCAATTGCCCCACTATGTAGGGTTTAGGAATATTGTGTGTTTGTTATGGGTTTGCTATAGCTATTGGTTCCCCTTGGAGGATGTATTTGAAGGAGAGGCCACCATTTATATGCTCTTTATTCAGTTCTATACCATTGGGTAAGCTAGATCTAGAAACACCTCTTACTCCCTTTGATTTACTTGATCCAGCTTCTCTTCCTCTCAATCTCAGATTTAGGATGATGGTGGTCGAAGGAAGAACGTTGTATTCATGTAGACATTGATCATCTTGCAGATATATGCCACCACAGATCATGTTTTTTTGATGTGATGGATAGCCCATATTTTGCATGATATTTTACTTCATTTGAAAAACCTTATCAGATGCCTGCACCCAAACTAATGATGATTTACCATCAAGGGTTTAAAAAAAATTGGAATAATTTTTTTTCTTCCTCATTCATGGAATCATACATTTCGGGCTCTGATTCAGTGCCATACAAATTTTATGTTTCCTATAGAGGAGATTGTAATTAAGGAATTATCATCAACTATGATTTCCTTAATACTCTAGGATCTATTATGTTTGAGAATAGATACAAAGAAAATCATTACAAAAGCCTGACTTTTGACCTTGATCCATCTTGACTGGTACTTATTGCACACATGATGGGTGGAGATCCTAGATCCGGTAAGGGAAATTTAAGATTTATTGGATATATTACCTCAATGATGGATATCTGTATGTCGCATTCAATCCTTTGATTGAGTTCTTGTTGCAGATCTTCTGTGACAAGAGAAAGAGGTAGAGAATACTTCAGATATATTTCATCCAACCTTTGTGAAAACAGATCTTCCATGTATCAACTTACCCTTGAATAGGATTTCCGTTCTTCCCGTAAGGCATGGGAATTTCAGGCCTTAGTGTCGACAATTTCTGCACCCCAACAATTTTTTTAGAGTTCTCAGAGTGTGTAATCAACGCTGTAGAGATCCACCCACATAAATCATTAAGGGAAGATCCATTTGAGAGTTGTCGTATTTTTGATGATGCAGATCTAGCCCAAAACAGTAAATCAATAAAAGGAAAAAAATTCCCATCTCTTTTGCAGGCGATATATGATTCAGATCTGGTTATCAAATGTAGGTGGAGAGATATCCCAAAGAGTCCTATCCCTTCTGGCATAGAGCAATGATTCTGGTTTTGTCCTCCAACACATTGGTCAAGAGATGCATCCCCAATGTCGGCGATCTCCCCAATTGTAGAGAGCAATGAAACCCTAGTGCATGCCATCGTTTCTCGGCCATAGTCCTCACCCCAGAGGTTTAATTAAATTTTATTTTATTATATATCAATAAGAGGCTCTTTTTCATGCAAAATGGGATTATTATTGGCAACCCGTTCTCTTTCAATTGGGAAACCATGTCCATTACATTAAATAAAATTTCTGATTTTCAAATATAATTCTTTCAAAAAATATAGCAGGTTCCATTGATTTCCAAATAGATCATCATTTTTCATCGGAATTGTTGTCAGTGTTCAAGCTACTTCCATGATTTGGGTTATTTGGATGAATGTTTTTTTTATTACATCAATTGTTTTTGTCTTCTTGATCTTGTTGCATATGCAAACATAAAAATAAAGTGTAATGAGTGTATCTACATTGCTGAGAATAATGAAAATTGAAATAAATAATATACATCAATGTAAATTGAATAACAATGTACCA
Source organism: Pinus taeda (assembly GCA_000404065.3). NCBI lineage: Eukaryota > Viridiplantae > Streptophyta > Pinopsida > Pinales > Pinaceae > Pinus > Pinus taeda. The sequence continues at coordinate 432,788 of APFE031030848.1, forward strand.
TAGCAAGAAGTGACTCATGAATTGTACACATGGTTTCAAAACCAAGTCTCATGCCTTGTTGGAACAAGTCTTTTGTTGGTGTATTTCCATACTTTGTATCCTAAATGTTTTATACCCCATTATAAATCATAAATTTAATAGAAAGGATTTTTTTCTATTAATTATAAACTCAGAGAAGTAAAACAAGATAGATACTTACAAATTCCACAATTAATTTTTGATATGCCAACATATACTCACAACCCATATTTAATTCAATGTCAATTAATTATTTCAATGACCCTTATTTGTATGTTAGCACTTATTTAAAGACATTCAAGGATGGTTGATGTAAAACAACTTAAAATATACAAAAAATGAAACCTTGAGTTGTTATAAGGAAATATTAATAAATACTCACAAACTTTGATATCAACCGTTTTCTTCCTTATCGTCATGTTTTATTTGTTGAATGAGTTCCATTTTTTTCTTTTCTGAAAGAAAATAATTCAAAATTAATATTTAATGCTAAATTATTTTTTTCTATGTACAAAGCCAATCATGATTACATACATTTGAAGCACGTTTTTGTTGAGATAGCTCCTCTTGTGATGCAATTTTGTCCATTTCTTTGACCATTTCATTGTACACATTTTTAGACATTTCTATTGGCATGTTTCACATATCAGCTTGTTGGTCCTTTAGGATTTTCATAATCTTCCTCAAAAAACTAATAAACTATTTTATATTGATATATGAAAACTAAATATAAAAAAATGATATTAAAAAGTGAATCACCATACCTTTGAAATTTTGAACTTTCTGTGGCTCCAAAATATTTTGTTGCTCCATGGTGCTCCTAGTATGTCTCTCTTGTAAATGATCTCTCTTTTAATTAAACCCCAACAAAAATTGTAAAAAAAATTATTAGTAAAATCAACAATAAAATTTAAAATTTTTACTATGAAGGGTTTTGATTGAATCGCCATACCTTTCAGCTTCTTATCTTATGAACAATTTTGTTGCTCCAAAATATTTTGCTACTACATAGTGTTCCTAGCATGTCTCTCTTGCAAATCACTCATTTGAAATTTTGGGAAAAACAATGAAACAGTGAATAATTTTTTACTATTTAAAATACTTTCGAAATTAAATTTCAAAAAATCAATTGCATCTCATTTTTCAATTAAAAAAAAAACGAAAAAAACTCATTTTTTTTCACTCAATCCAAACATCGGTGCGTTCAATAGTCAGGAGCACCAATGCATTTACGAGTGGAGGACACCAAATTTTATCAACGCACTAACATGATGGAATTCTCCTTTTTTTTTTTTTTTTTTTTTTTTTTTTTTTTTTTTTTTTTTTTTTTTTTTTTTTTCAGAATCCTAAAATGGTATGGTTAATATTTTTAACACAACGGTGTGGTTTGTATTTAATGTATCATTGTCATTATTATTAGAGCACTAACATGCTAGGATTCATTTTTTTTTCAAAATTCCAGAAATAGGTGTAGAGCGGTGTTGTTTTAATTTAAAAGCATGAGTGTGGTTTTGTACAAGAGCACCAATATGATAAAATATGTTAGATTTTCAAAATGTCAGAAATTGGTGCTAGTATTATTTGAGCACCCCAGTGTTGTTATTATTTAAATGCATCCACGTGATTCATCTTGATAAGAGCACTAGTAGGGTTTAAAATCTATATGAAACTTTATTTTCACATAAAATGGCGTATTCATCTCAAATTATCCTTTAGGACGTATCCACATGAATTACATTAGTTCATAGTATATATTTTCCGCTTAAAGATGCCTTATTCTTGAAAAATGCTTTGAAAACTATATTGAAATTCATATTGTGGTTATATGGTTCTCGAAATTAATCTTAGATATGTACACAAAATTTTATTTCTAATTTTTCTCAAATGCAAAGAGAAAATCTCAATAATATCAAATTGTCAGGTCCCTATAATAATAATGTATTCCGTTATTATTATTGTCATTGTACCCCTTATTTTTATTGTTGTGTCCATGTTGTCCCCATATTGTGGTTATTATGCCCCATATAAGCCCACTATTGTTATTGTTGTTCCCTTATAATATTATTGTTATGTTGGCTCTGATTATATTGTGACCCCTTAGACTCCTATTTATAGAAAGGAGGCCTTGTCATTTGTATCATCCAATAATTATTCATTTTTGTAATGTAAAGGAGGTTTCCCCCTTGAAGAGGCTATGTTTTAATTCATTGATCTATCTCTTTTTTATTTTATTTTGTGAGATGGTTGCATAACAATTGTTACCAAAGCTTTGGATTCTAGGGTTTCGCTGCTTCAAACGGGTCATTGTGGAATTTTCACTATAACGTTTTTTCGAAGAAGCTTCAAATGATGACATCTAAACCCATTTGAGACAACATCATGATGAACTACATGACCGAATATCAGATCTTGTTGCACTCTAGTTTCGGAGATATGAACTAAGGAAATTAGGGCTTTTGCAGGCTCCCGAATTGGATCTAAAACATGTCACCTTGGGAAAATCGTTGTAACTTTCTCTCTGAGCCTCTGATTCAAATTTCGTCAAATGTGATAGAAATATAATGGATGGTTGTTTTTTGGATATCATTTTCAAAATCTAAGGTCGAAAAAGTGACACATGGCACATCGTAAAAGTTCGCTCTACTGAACCAATCTATAATTAGGTCATTGCGGGAGATTGGGCATAACTCTTTCTTCAAGAATCCAATTTCCATCTGATTTATGGGATTGGAAAGAAGACACATAGGGCTATCATAGGTGGAAATTTTAGAACATGGAGAACTAAAATTGTAGAGTTTTAGGCATTTCAAAATCGAGCGCATACAAAGCGGAAAAACAAAAGAAAAGGTGTGTAGTTGTTTTTTAAAATTTGAATAAGCCTTGTTTGAGAATGTATTTTGAAGTGATTCAAAGGGAATTGTGAAGCATAAGTATTTTTCATTGATGAAACAAAGAAATAAAATGGAAGCACCTAGTAAGCAACCTGAAATCTCTACTGTGACACATGAAGAAAAGGAAGAAATGCAACATGATATATCAAAATTACGAGACCAAGTGCAACGAATTTTCTCTCACAAAAAGTAACTGAAGCTAAGATGGATGGTTTAAAGAATGGAATGGAAGCTGAGATGGATGGCATGTAAGCTAAGATGGATGGCATGTAAGCTAAGATGGATGGTATAGAAGCAAAACTTAAAAGCAACATGGAAGATTTGAAGATAGATTTGACAAAGTTGATACAAGAAATGCTTACTAGTGGAAAAAGGGTAGTAAAGGAAACTCGTGATGAGAACAAAAGAAATGTTGGTCATGATTTAATAGACTCTAATGTTGGATTGAAGATCCACCATATTCAAAATATCGATATGACGAAGTTTGATGGCAAGGATCCCGTAACGTGGATACTACAGATGAAGCAATATTTCGATCTGCATAATGTGCAAAGCACACAAAAGGTACACATTGCAACTTTATATTTGGAACCCAATCAGTTTGTATAGTATCGATGGATTTTCTCATGTAAACAAATTGTCACTTTGGAAATTTTTATGGGAGAAATGATACCACATTATGAGGATACAAAAATAAGCACTTTTTTTAGCCAATTATAAATCTCAAACAAAAGGGTTCAATGGTGGAGGACATTGAGGAGTTCCAAAATTTGAATATAAGGGTAAAAGATATTCTAGAGGAGCATAATATTGATGTGTTCATAGGGAATTTAAAGGATAACATCCAACATGAGGTTCACCTTTGGGAACCTGATTCATTGGAGAAGGTATTCAGGTTGGCAAGAAAAATTGAAAGAAAAATTATGGCAACAAGGAAGCCTACCGCTCACAACTATAAAGATTGAAGTGTTTTTTCCCCTAGCCTTCCACAACCTAAAAGTTTGACACCACAACTATTGGAAGAAAAAAGAGAAAAAGGGTTGTGTTACAGTTGTGATAAAAAATGCACTAAAGGTCATAAGTGTGTTGAGAAGAAATTATTTTACATAGATTGTGAAGAGGAGGAAGAAAAGGAACAAGAAACATCAAAAGAAGAGGATACACACTAGGAATAAACCCTAGAGAAAGAAGAAATTATTCTGACCATATCTTGTAATGCATTGGCTGGAATTACCACTCCAACTATCAAGATAGAAGGACATATCAAGAAGAAAAAGGTAATAGTGTTGATTGATTCACATAGTACCCATAATTTTATTCATTGTAAGATAGCCAAGGAATTGAATTGTTTCTATATCTAGAACCATAGTGTCAAGTGATGGTTGCAAATGGAGGAATCATAAATTTC
>APFE031030848.1:449021-488147 GCA_000404065.3 Pinus taeda
TTAGGTGAAACCTATGGGAAAAATACTATGGGACAAATACCATGGACTAGATTGTTATTAATACCATGCAAAAAAAACATTATTAACCCTAATATTAGTATTGATAAAAATAAAAATAGCACATGGTATTGACCCATGGTATTCACCAAAATGGCACATGGTATTGATTCGTGGTATTCACCTGGAATGTAGCCTATTTAAATGGGGGAATTAAACCAACATAGATCCATCTTTACTCTAGATCTACTAACCCCCCAGAGGTATCAAATATCGTGATATGCAAACTAGAATAGAGTGAAAAAATATTTGATCCCTCTCGGGGGGGCTTGGTGGATCAAGAGTAAAAATGGATGTTGTAATTTAATGTATGTTAAACATTTTAGCTTGGTTAAAATAAAAATAAAATAAAAATCAACTATTAATTTGATTATTTTTTTATAAATTACTAATAGTAATTTTTATGCTCCAGGTTTATGATAACCCATGTTAATACCAAGATCTTACAAGATTTTATAATTGAGTAAAATATTCGCCATGCCTGGTGAGAGATTCGCCAAAAAATTATATATACATATTATATTATTGATAAAATCGCCTTCTATTTTTCCTATATACCATGGAGATTCGCCCATGTATTATACTTATAAATTTAGGGAGGGTTCTTAAAATTTTCCCTGCTTTCTTCTATTTTGTGAGATGGTTACATAACACAAATGGTCATTTCTTCAAATTCCAGCTCGTTCCATATTGTAAATCAAAGTATTTCATAGAGTTCTCCCTCTCCATCTCCATTAAGTTAATATTTTATTTATATTTTGATTATCTAATTGAATTAATTTTTTTGAATCCATGTCAATTTTAATAAAAATGTATCCAAATTTGCAAGATCTTGATTCAAAATCTAGTTCACGTGCATAAAATATTCCTCCATTCCAAAAACATCGGAAGCTCTTACCAAGAGCATCATATTGTAAATAATTGGTAGATGAAAATGGGCAACCTCTTCACCCTGATAATTGGCACATGGCATCTTCTAGATGCAATCCTAGATCAGTGATGGTAATAATTGTTTGGTATAATGTAATTTCAACAAACCAGTTGCATTAACGTGCTTACTAATATCCCTGATATTGTACTAATGACGTTCAATATTTTTTGAAATTAGGATTCTAGTGATGATGAGTGACCCACCTACCATCTTTCGGTGCACCCCACTACAACATAAAACTAAGAGAAGGTTTCATTAAGAGAAATACTCATAGAGGAAGCATACAAAGAATGATTGATTCAACCACCTATTCAATTCCCACTACGTTCAGATTCACCAATTAGGAATGACTACAACAATAGTAGTTTTTCATCACAAATTGCAATGGAGGCAATCAAATAGAGGTTGTTATGGATGATTACTTATAAGATATGATTGCCATGGAGGCAATGTTGTTAGATGAATTCTAGAATGATGAGCTAGGGAATGATGCATATATCACTGATACCTTATTCGAAAGCATAAAATATGCTTCCACCACACCTCTCTTTATACCTAGCGGCAAGTCAAAGTCTACTCAACTTGTGATAAGGATGTTTTTGTACAACTTGAAATAAAAGTTTTCCATGTCGAATGCATGTTTCTCGAAAATATTGAGGTAATTCACTTGTATGATCGATCAAGTCCCTCATATTTTGAGAAATATTGTTACACAATCAACATTAAAAATGGTCGATTTTACGAATATTAAATATTGCCATTGTATAATTATATTGCCCACCAATTACAAGTTGTTTAAAGATCAGGTACTTCCGAGTGATAATGTCTTGTCGGGTAGCTACAAAGATGCAAACTAGTTATCGAAAATTTTGGGTGTTGAGGACATATCATGCATGTCTAAATGATTTTATTCTATATAGGGGATACTATGCAAACAAAGAGATATGTTTGAAATCTGGGCATGACAAATATCATAAATAAATAAATAAATGAGTAAATCACATGGTCCTCCTCATAATATATTGAGGCACATGCCTGTAATCCCAAGGAATCAAATGATATTTGATTGCAAAGAATTAGCTATGTTGCAAGGATGGCACACCTCCAACAGAACTGAGTAGGGATTTATGCAAATCCTAATAGATTCAATAACCATGAAGCATATGGAGTATTTTATGGCTTGAAAAATTCAAGGATGAAGTACGAATTCTATGACTCAACATACCCATGGATGGTGTCAACCCATATTCCCTCAAAAAGGCCAATTATTCTATTTTTCTTGGAGTAGTGATCAATAACAATGTCCCTCCATGGTTGTTTGTGAATAATGAACATCTTATGTTGCATCTCATAGTCCCTCATAGAAGATAAGTGAAGAATATTGATGTCTACTTACAACCATTAGTACATGAATTGAAGAAATTATGGGAAGGGATACATGTGTACGATGTATCAAGGCCCATCACAACAGAGAGGAGTTTTATGTTGTATGCCATATGTGATTACACCATATATTATATCTAAGATTAGGAGTTTTCTCTGGTAAATTACATTTTTATTGATTTGTTTATATACATAACAATATTTTTCGCATATTAATTTTATTTGATGCAATTGTTTTGATCTTCATAGTCGCTAACATGTCAACCTGTATATAATAATTTCGCAGTTCTTGTAACAAGAGGGTATCATGGATCTAAATGTTGTGGTCCTTCTCTAAAGGCTAGGTGGTTCAAAAACCTATGAAAGACAACATATGACTTCTCCAGGGTATTCCTCCCATAAGAACACCCTTACAAAAGAGAAACATCCTCTTTCAATGGTAAAATAGAGAGAACTCAAAGGCTTGAAATAATGACACCAGTTGAATGGCTTAGAGAATATGAGAGAGAGAAGGATTTTGCTGCATATATGTTCAATTCAAAGGGGACCCTATGTTTGATGATCCAGAATTGTTTGACACCTATGTTGAGAAATTTCCCATTGGGATGAAAAGAAAAATTTTCTTTTATGAGATCCCATATTGGGAGCATCTTAAGATTGCCCACTCACTAGATCCCATGCATATATTTAAAAATGTTTCATCTTATTTATGGAGGCACATATCATTGAAAGAAAATGACACATTGGTTGTTAGGAGAGATCTTATTTCTTCAAAAACTAAAAATAAACATTGGCCAAGACAAAAAACTGGAGGATATGTTGGTACCTCTTGGTCTTTCAAAGAAGGTGATGTGCCATGGATTTTAAAGAAATATGATCTTTCTTTGGAAATGGAAGTTATAATGAGTGTTAGGGTGCCTTCTTTATATGGGTCTTCACTATGACACTACTTCACTGTTGAATACCATTTGTTGGGGTTGAAATCGCATGACTATTTGAACCTTCTAAGAGAAAGTATGTCAAAAACATGATTTATTTATTTATTTATTATTTTTATGCAATGGGATGTTTTAAAATTAATTTTTGTATAATGTATTATTTCATGTGAAGTGTCATTATCCTTCTCTTGTGGGTGGGTGTTTGAACCATGACTTCCTCCAAGATCTACTACATGGCATATCTAAATTATCTTCCTTTGTACATTGGATCACATCAAAGGAGATTCATATGGCTAGCATTCCACGATGGCATTAAGAGATAATTGAGATTGATTGTATATTTGAGAAGGAACTGTCAATGAGTTTCATGGACTTGCAGGTTCATCATATAATTCACCTAGTAGATGAGGTTGAATTAGTTGGGTGGTTTCTTGTCGTTGGATGTTGTTATTACAGAGGTATATGAAGAATTTGAAATGTTTTGTTTAAAAGAGGGAAAAACCTAAGGGGTCTATGGCAAATGGGTATATATCATATGAATCTTTATATTATGTTAGCGAGTACATCAAATAGATCAACAAAAGACTAGGCGCAGTGATTTGGGATGACGAAAGGGATGAAGACAAAAGACAATGGAAGCTTCTCCAAACAAATGGAAAGAGGCGCATGACAAAGAGTAAGTGGCTTGTCTTTTGTAAAATTTCTACACAGTAATTATTCACATTGAATTTCATATTAATGCATATTTTTATCTCATATAAACTATATATGTTGGTTTGATTTCATCAACAAATTCTGAAACTGAAGCCATCAACAAATTCATTCTTTACAATGTGGAAGCGACAAAATCATGGTCGCATTGTACATGTAGAAGAGGAGGAAATGGAAGAGTGATAGGAAAGAATTCAAATTGTTGGATTGTAAAAGAATGCCTTATCTTGATCATTTAAAAGAAAATATGCTAATGAAATTCCCAAATAGTTGGGTTGTTGATCAAGTCAAAGACAAATACGATGCATCTGGTCGTTACTAGCGTGCCAAAGAGGATTTGCTAAACATAGGGATTGGGCCCAAAAACTCAAAAAAAATCTCTTTCTGTAACACATGACACTGTGATTTTTTTCACCATTTTATAGGTACAATTTTCCCATCTATGTGGGTAGATGAAGATCATTTTCACATGGAGGATGTCGATTATGGATGCATGAAACAATATTGTGGAGTGGAAGTCGAGGTCGACCAATCTAGTCATCCTAACCACACTGATCAAAACCTAACACAGGGGACATTAGGTTACGCCAGAATGATTTAAGAGATCATTCAAGTTGACTTCTCTTTGTTCTAATGTGTTATTGTTAGGTGTAAGTGGTGGGGCACCTTTGATTGAAATAATGAAAAGGAAGATTGTGATAGTGGGTTGATATCTATCAACTATAGAAATATGTGGCATGAAGCTAAGGAGCCTTATGCTTTCGCAAAGCACTAAAACCAAGTGTTGTTTTACCTAGATGTGTTGGATAGGGATTAGCGATTAGCATTAAAACATGACCCTAGATCAAAACATATTTTTGAGAACAACAATGTTATCATACCAAGTGAGGAAGATAATTAGGGTGATGACAATGGAGAGTGATATGTACTTGTGTTATTTTATCATTTATAGTATTGTTGTAGGCTTCTTTTTCTTTATTTTGCCAATTATATTGTTTTTTATTCATCTTGTTGGTATTTTATATAATTGGTAAGATTCACAAACATTTTTACACGTTTTTTTTGTAGTTGAAACATGTTTACACTTAAAAATAAGTATTTCCAATTGTCTTCAATATCTATGATAATATAGATTCAAGGTCACAATCCTTCTCAAATATGAAAATGAGAATAATATAATCAAAATGAGAAAATAGTGAATTTAGAAACAACATTGAAGATTTATTCTCGATTTAGATACTTATTGGTTTATTAATTAATCAGTTCACATGTTTTTTCTTATAGTTTAGTTCAAAATCAATAGAAATCATGTAGTGATAACTCTATGAGGACTTTAACAATCAAAATATTGTGTATTAATATGTAAGATTAAAGTCTAGACATGATAGGTAAAGTCATGTTAACTATATTTAAATTCCAATTCTCGCAACATTATGTAAACTAAAAAGAGGTCTTATGCATGTATAAAATGTTGATTACATATTTTTATGGACCATAAGAGAAACAAATGGGCTTACATGGATGCATGAGAGGTTTTAATTTTTTCTTCATGGATAATGGAACAATTTTGAGTTTTCTTTTCAATGGCAATTACAAATAAAAGTTGAATTAAGAAATATTTTATGGCTAAGAATTAAATGATAAATTATGTGATGGTGATTAAGAGGAATTTGTTTGACTTTCTAATAGACTTGGTGATGCATTTTTCTTTCATATTTAGATTATGTAAAATAAATATCTATTTTTATGTATTTATAAGTAAATTATTTAAAGTATACATATCTTCATCATTGTGAATATGATGTAATATTAGCTAGGAGAAATGTGAAAACATGAATTTTAGTGACTATTTTATGATAAGTATGTGCATCAAAAGATTGTAATTCTAATCATGAGTTAACAATTTATAAATATATTTTATTAAACTATCTGTCTAAATATGCTCATATTATTCTCCTTTCTCAAATGACCTTGTGAGTATCAATCTAAAATAACTCACAAAGTGATAGAAAATGGAGAAGGAAAACCATATATGTGTTATATTTGTACTAAACTGCCTACTACAATGTCCATCATCAAAGTTTAACCTCCATTATTTTCACTATGCAGTAATATATCTCAATAAATATAAAATTTTAACCTCCCTTATTTTCACCATGCAACAATATATCTCCATAAATATAAAATTTTATCCTCCCTTACTTTCACTATGTAACAATATATATCCATACATATAAATGTAGTTTAAAACATTGTGTACCATTCTATGATAATAAGTATTCAAGGTCATAATCCTTCTCAAATAGGAAAATGAGAAGAATATAACCAAAATGAGAAAATAGTGAAATTAGAAACAATATTGAATATTTATTCTAGATTTAGATACTTATTGGTTTATTAATCAGTTCAACTATTTTTTCTTGTTTATTTCAAAATCAATATAAATCATGTAATGATAAATTGATGAGAACCTTAACAATGAAAAAATTGTCTATCAATATGTAACTTTAAATTCTTGACATGAGAGGTAAAGACATGTTTATTATATTTAAATTTCAGTTATCGTAACATTATGTAAATTAAAAGGAGGTCTTATGCATGTATAAAATGTTGATTACATATTTTTATGGGCCATAATAGAAACAAATGGGCTTACACAGATGCATGAGAGGTTTATTTTTTGTTCATGGATAATGGAACAATTTTGACTTTTCTTTTCAATGGTAATTATAAATAAAAGTTGAAAAAATAATATTTTATGGCTAAGAATTAAATGATAAATAATGTGATGGTGATTAAGAGACATTTGTTTGAATTTTTAATAGAGTTGGTGATGCATTTTTCTTTCTTATTTAGATTATGCAAAATAAATATCTACTTTTATGTATTTATAAGTAAATTATTTAAAGTAGACATGCCTTTATCATTGTGAACATGGCACAATATTAGCTAGGAGAAATGTGAAAACGTGAATTATAGTGACTAGCTCATGATAAGTATGTGGAAAAAATAAGATTTCTTGAGTTCATTAAGAAATAATCAAATATATCATTTGACAAAAAGTTAGATCTAATATAGTACGATTTTTTTATTATTTAACTCATATTTATTATTAAAAAAAGTTAAATTTAAACCAGTACAATAGCAAATAAGGAACCAAAATGGTATATCTTTATTACTACAAAAAATTATGCTTGCCTCTTTAAGGGAGAATATCCAATAGAGCAAAGTCCCAATGACAAGTAACTTCACAAGCCTTATTTTACATTTCTTGATCCTCATCATTAGAGAGAGAAAATTATAATTTAAATTGGTTTCTATCAATTTCAAATTTAAATTGTTTGAAAATCTCATAACTTTAGTGATAAATTAAATTTATTAAAATATAATATTTTTAAGTTATATTAAATCTAAATTAATTATTAAAAAAATTGAATTAAGTTTTTTAAATTTAATAATAGATTGAATTTTATAAACCAATATAGATCGATCTTAATGACATATCTACCAAGATTAGAGATGGATCAAATCTCATTATATGAAAATCTCTTTTTAGAATGTAGAACTTGAAAAAGATGTGCATGCCCAAAGATTTATCTCTCTTTTACTGATTGATAAATTTGTGATTGAAATGGATCTATAGTACTAGTTTTCTATCTTTATATATAGATCGGCCACAGTGTAATTTTTCATTTGTTAAATGTATTTTTGAATAATTACTATTATATATATTATATTAAAATTGATATGAGTACATTTTCGTTCTATTAATACTAACTAAATTATTTTACCTTTAATTATTTTTCCTTGCGAGGATGAAATATTTTACTAATTAGGTTAAAATGAATATGGATGAATACTATCTAAGTAATAGAAAATTATTTATTGTAATTTTACAATCATAGTTTCAATCATACTAAACTTTGTAATTTATAAAAATATCTTTGCATTTTTTTAAGTATGTTGTTTTGCATGCAATTTCACATATAAAATTTTGATATAAGTTCACCAATACATAATATATAATAAATATTATTTCATAAAAATAAACATAATGATGATAACCATGTAACAAACATAACATCATCTAAGATACACATTCAAATTCACTACCATCATCTAATTTTATACACCACTAGCATATATAAATGTCATTAGCTAGCACACAAATCTAATAATCTAGTAGGGCATTATCATCATGATCACATCTAAAAAAACACAAGAATTGTATTCTAACATCATCACCACACACATCCTCAAATTAATATACATCTCATGTCAAATAACTTCTATCACATACACATATATTTGCAATCACATTAAATGAACATATCTAACATGACCTAACAATATACACATCAACACCAACATATAAATTAAGTACATAGAACATGAAACCAAAAAAACGATATATATATATATATATATATATATATATATATATATATATATATATATATATATATATATATATATAAACAAGTCAAATAACTTACTATCAAATATCTGATACAACACACATAGTAGTGGTTGTTAGAAATTAATTAATGGAACAATGAAATACATAAAATATTGTGGAAACACAAATACAGAAACACATAAAACAAGAGAAACACAAATATATGTGGTTGACCCAATTTGGGCTAAATCCACAGAGAAACATCCTATCCTTCCTTTATATTATTTGGAAAAATAAAGAGATATAACCTACAGTAGATTCGTTGTAATGTTCTCTTCACTCTCACAGAGCATCCTCTCTCTCTCTCTCTCAGTTAGAAAAATAATACATAGATGCAATACAATTCCCTCATATAAATCGAGGCTTGCCTTCCAAGGAAAAAACCCTAAATTAACATCACTTCTACTGTCAGATCATCCTCCTAATGAACGACCCATATTGACTATGAAATTACAATATTTTACAAAGCAAGTTTTCACCTATTTTTAGCTTTAGGGATACTTCCCTTGAACCCCTGCCAAGGGGCGCTCATAAAAGTCACATTTTCCCCCCTAGATCCCCCTAACAATGACACCACTTAAAGAAAAAGCTCTGAACAATCAGGAATATAATCAGGCTCCACACCTAATAGTGGCAGCCTGCAGCCGAAGATGATGGATAGTCAAGTACTACCTCAACTGTTGAACTTTAAGGTGGAGGAGAAGGTGGTTGGTTTACTCTCTCAGGAGATACAAGAGGCACATCCTCTAGCTTTTAGATGCGATCATCAAGTGAATTACGAGGAGGTATACTACGAGAAGGATCACCAAGACCCTGACCATTATCCGATGGGGCAGTACTACCAAAAGAATCTTCAACACCCTAATCATGATCTGCTGGGGTAGTACTACCATAAGCATGATCACAACCCTCATCATCATGATCTAATAGGGTATAACTACATGAAGACTCATCTAAAGTATATATCATTGCATGACCTACATCTCTCCTTGATGTGAGTAGCCTGCTAGCTCCAATGATATAACACATAAGAGTCATCATCTCATGTAGACAATCCCTCATGAGATACATGAACCTAGGATTTTTGATGATGTATCAAGTGTTCATAGGGTGGAATCCCTCCTCAACCAAAACTCTAGACAATTAGTCTCAATAGTCCATCCTAAATCTCAAACCAAACCTACGGGTCTAGATGCCAACGCCCCCCTAAGGATGTGCCTCACCCTATTGGGCCTTACCCATCTCCTCGTCTTCTCCCTTAAGTGGGGAAGGAGGCATGTCCCTAAGGAATGTGTTGATGTTGGCTCCTCACATTACCATCCTAACCTTTCCTCTATTTATTACCCTATCATAATCTGACTTTTTCACACATATGATCTTGATGATGAACCACAGAGGTTGGTTCGAAACGCTAGTACAATAAAACATGACTGTGATGACTTCGGAAGACATCATTACACAAAATATATAGTACACAATTTTTTTTAGAAAAAATCATTAAACTTTTTTACAAAACAACCTAAAGGACATGCTAGAATAAATTCTATTCTAATTAATTAAGACAATAAAATGAAACTAGATTAATTTAAATAAAATACTAATATTACCTCTACCATCTTCAGGCTCATATGGTGTGAAGAGGATGTTGGGACACTATCTCCAAACCCTCCCTCCTATGGAAATGACAACAAGATAAATGGATGGTTATCCTCACTGGCCAGTAACATGATTTCCTAGGTGGAAATCCTAGTCAAATACTTCAACAGGCCCCTCTTGGGCATCATCTGGCCCCACATGCACATCTGCACTTCAGTCATCAGCCTAGGAGGGAAACAATCAAATTTAGGCCTTGATGCTAAAAACATCTCAAAAAATAAACAAAAAATCTCTAAAGCGAAGGGGATGTTCGTCCTCCCATGTCATCACATGACATCTATCTAAATTCCTACAAAAATGCCTCAAAAAAATGGCAGACCATCTGATACATCATGGTGCCTGCATCGAAGAATTGACATAATACAAAAGAGGGAAACTAATTTTTTTCCCATGACTAGTATAGTGTTCAATGGTGGTAAATAATAATGAGAGGCACCTAACCTCCTATGCAGCAAAAGAAGAAATATGTATTTGTCCACCACGCACCTTAAAATATGTTGACAAACTACATTATCCCCAACATATCTCTAAGAGTAGACAAGTTGAATCATTGTTGCAACCCCATGGGGGAAATTATGGAACTCAATAAAATCCTCCCCTCTACAAGATAGGCCCTTGATAAAATATATATCCTCCTCAGAGGGCCTATACCATGTCTGGGTACTGACACAGAAATCCTGATCTTGGACACTCCACCAATGGATCAGATGTGCCAACAAGATAGATTATTCCTTTAGGGATGTAGCCTCCTTATAGTACTTAAGGAGGCCTACATTCCTGAAGAGAAATCGGGTCATTTTGCTAATAGGGCAAGGCTGTAAATTCCTCTCACTCTCTCGAGCCTCCCATGGTCAAAACACACTATATTGGTCTGCCATTTTCTCCTTCTCTTGCTAATGCTCCCTCTATTGACATATATGCTACATGATTGACATATAAAACACATCAATCTCATACATAAAGCATAATTTTTTTTATTAAATAAAAATTGTATTTATAAATATTGAAACATAACTTTCAATTAAAAAGAAAAAAAATCCTAGTTGTGCCCAAAAAACAATAATGCATAAGCTCTGGTGCACTATCAAACAAAACAGGACTAGAAACACTGCGTACATATGTATGACACACCTCTTTTGGTTTGCATCCATATATTTTCATCGAGGTGCGGTACATCTAGACAAACTTATGCAATGATGTGCACCTATAACCTTTCCACCCCATTACGGAACCTTCAAGTTATCAAACACACCATGCAATATTTTTATATTTTATGTGTGGTGTGTTTGGTAAATATAAATGCACTGGGTGTAACCTAAAAATATATGCACTGACGTACAATTTATAGTTTTTCCTAGTGTGTTTTAATTTACAAAATGCATCGCAAAAATAACGTTGTGTTAGTTTAACAACCTGAACTATCGTTTGCCCTGTAAATTGACAGGGTGCACTATTATCGGTGCACTATTTTCTAGTGTGTGTCTGTGTGGATTGTCTTACTTATTTTGCAATTCTAATTTGCTAAAAAATTAAATTTGAGAGAAACATAAACATTAACTAGAATTCTGGTCGTCGGAGAGCAATGTTGACACATAATTGAGAAAAATAAATTTCAACACCGTTTGAGAAAATTGGAAATCCATGCACTCAATATGGTACAAAAGGATGGTGAGCAAGAGAAGAACCGATGGAAGGGTGCTTGTGTGAGGCAAGAGTGGCATCAACGCTTCAAATATCTATAGCACTGTAGGTGGTAATAATGAAATTTATGGCCAGTAGGTTTTTCTTTAGTTAACCTTGTTTCGGTGCATTATTATAACTGCACCAATGCGTAAAATATTCAAGAGCACCACATTTAAAAGAAAGAAAAAAACCCTATAGTGTTTCTCTTGTTAAGAAGCACCAGGTTGTTCGAATACATGTACCACACCAATGCTTTATCGAACTATAGCACTGCATTTAAAAAAAATTAAAAATAGGGAAGAGTTTAAGGATATAAATTTATTTTAAAGTGTAGAAACCTTGGCGAATCTCACTAGTACACAATATGAAATTTGTAAAATGTTTGCCAATGCTTTTGTTAAAAGTATTCAAATTTCTAATAATTTTATATAGTCTTTGTATGAAATTTTAGCGATTTTTAAGGTAAAAGAATTGTATACTATATAAATTGGGTGAATAATTTTTAGAAAAAATGGAAGTTAACGAATCTTTTTTTAGGGAAAAGCATGGAAAAATAGCTCACTTGCAAATATTAGCCCCTGAAACTTTCCCTGATTAAAAAACGACTATCAGTTCTCTTACAGACACACTGGGGCATTTTGATACATGAGCAGCACTGGTGCTTCATAATAGGATAGCATCGCATTTTAAAAAAATTTAAAAACCCTCTAACAATGCTCTTATTAAGGCACATCGAGGTATTTTAAATAATTAACAACATCGGTGCTCCGTGGGAATATAACACTGCATTTTAAAAACCCCCTAGTGGTGCTCTTTCTAAGATAGACTAGGTTGTTTTAATACATGAACAACATCGTTGCTTCATTGGAATATAGCACCGCCTTTTTATTTTAATTAAAAATCTACAACAATGTTCTTTCTAAGTATGCACTTGTGTGTTTTACTACATGAAGGGCACTGGCATTGTAGGTGGATATAACACTGACATTTTTTAATCTAGTTTTATCAATTAGTTTAAGCATCAATGTGTGATATATTGTGTATGCATTGGGGCATTATAGTATTTATTTAGCACCGAGTCGATGTCACAGTATAGCACGAGACTAGGAAAAATGAATTTTATGATAGACATTTTTGTAAATTTAACCCTTCTCTAGTGCTATCGAGTATTATACGCATCGGTGTTCTTTGTTATTTAGCAGACCATTTTTTTGTACATTGTCATGTAAATGGTCAATATGAAATATTTATGTCCATCCTTTTTTTATGAAAATTTGATTTTTCTTTGTTCTTCGTTATATATAAATTTAAGGAGTTATCTAAATTTGAGTTCCAGTGATAGAGACGAAAAAATGGGGTAATGGTTTTAAGGTGGAGAATTCCATCAAGCCATGTGGAAAAACATGTGGTCTACTAATAAATCGGATGGTGGCACTAGTAGGGATCACCTTTAATAGTGAGAGTACCAAGAAGCTAGATAAAATTGATGGAATCATTATGTGTGAACTATGGACCAATTGATGGCTTATGGCCATCTACAGGTTAGTCAAGTGGAGTGGAGGATGTTAAGTTGGCCATTAGAATGTCTGGGATAGCATTTGAACATATTCACTTATTGGAATTGTTTGCAACCATTTGTATTGCAATAAGCTTTGGTTAACATCGACCAAGGAGATTGATGTAGACTCATGATTTTTTATATTTGTATGTAGAAATGCAAGAAACAATATTTTTATGTAGCTAACACCACAATATTTTCTTTTTTTTTTATGGTTTTTTATGTTTCTATGCAACTAGCAGCATAATATTTGTATGCAAACAGTAACATGGTATTTGGTTTTATGGATTTTTATATTTCTATGTAGCGATCAACATCACCAATATGTCTATTTTCATATTTGTAGGAAGGCAACATACATGCAACATATGGCTTTATGGTTTTTTATAATTGTATTTAGGAAGTTGCATAGTATCTTTCACCAATATTTGTATGTCCGCAAATGTGTTTCTTCTATTTCCAAGAATTAGATTTTAGATGAGAGATGTTGGGAAAAACTAGTTTTATTGTGTTAATTGGGATTATATCGGGTGGTTGGGAGGAATCATTTCTTTTCTGCACATTTAGATTCAATTTTTTTAAATGATATGTTGAACTTATAATGAATATATTAATGTAATTGATTGGAGAATGTTGTTGTTATTGAGTTTCTCTAATTTATTTCCTTCATTGTTATTATGATATTTTGATGTTATTGTGATTTTTTGTTGTTATTTTTAATGTGATCTTATTTAAATCTAATCTTATGTTTATTATTTCTCTAATATTTCCCTCATTATTATTGTAATATTTTAATTCATGCAAAATCCACCATTTAGAATCATTTAAAATTCATGGACATAATGGTTTAATAGATCAATGGTCCCTATTGACTTAGTATAAAATACTATGTACTATTGAGAATACTTATTTCTAATTTTATGCAATTTTCATAGATGATGTGTATCCAATATTCTAGTGTTGTTAAAGTATAAACGTATACGACAATTAAAAATATTTGTGAAAATAATTCAAGCATATTTACTTACCACCTTATTTAGTTCCCAAAGATTTTGGAAATAATTATGAAATTGAAACTCCCTTCCTTGCATAACATTGTAAGAAATATATAACAATATAACAAGTATGTATTTCCTTAAATTCAAGACAACATAATACATATACTATTTCTAGTTCAATAGGGTAACTATCTAGAAAAAAGAACTAGATTCAATATAATTTACACATGTACATATATGTATAAAGAATTGTTCATCAAAAAATGTGTTCCATTCACGTAAAATGTGTTGGAGGAAAATTTTCAAGAATGGTGTCATGATCTTCTATCGATAATTTCCATTATCGTCGTATTTTTCTACTCTTCACTTCTTTCAACTACAACTCATATGCTATGACCAAATGACTATATTGGGCACACATAACATTTGGTTGGTAGTCTTGAAAAACAATGTGGTCTTTAAATTTATTTACTTCATCAAAGAAATGTTCCATTAACACCACTGAACCAACTGGATATGTATAATTTGAAGGATCATTAAAATCTCGTACGAATGAGCTTTTCGACTTAGTGCATTGTAATAGATAATAATGCACTTTATTTGGATTATGTTTTGGTGAAATTATAAAAAATACATCACCTTCTCTATCCATATTAGAAAAACGATCATAATCCTTATCAATCACAACCACTTCATTATCCATCTCCTCATCAATCAACCTTAGGAGTAGGGGCATTGGAGTCCGTCCTTTGTGTATCCATGGTTTGGCATATTTTTTATTGTGGTTTACCTACTCATTAGTGGACTTTATATCATCAATATATTTAGGAAAAAACAAGAGTACTTTCATTTCTGAATTAAGACTATATTTGTCATATTCTCATTTCTAATGGAGTGAAAACCTTTTGTTCCATGCATTTGTTGATAATTATATGGCATTGATCTAAAAACATTACCCATCAAAATTTTCCAAAAGTACCTGCATGACAAAAAAACTCATGTAAGTAAAATTTAGTGATTTATAAATAGATCTTTTCGATAAAACAATTTTCCCTCTTTCTACTAGTTTTTCATGACCTCCCATGTGGGAGGGGTGCAATCCCATCCTACCAAAAAGTAATTATTAAGGAAATTCATTCTAAAGCCAACAACTCAAGAGAAAATCACAATGAAGAATGTCCTTTGGAGAATGTGGTCTTGGTAGCTCAATGGTAATCTTGATTCAAATGCATATTCCTACTACGCGCAAAAACTAATCATAAATATGAGATCTAGTCTAATATAATAAACAGACATATTCATTTTATGAAATAGCATGCCCTTATTTACAAATTTGTTGGGATTTGGCCGATGAAGAAATATTTGGTGAATTGGATTCAAATCAAATGGTAGCCAAAGGTCCAACTTGAATTGAATTTGGGAGCTAAAGGCGTCTTTACAATTATTTCCTCTAGTATGGAATATCACATCAAGGTGTTTGAAAACACTTCCTATTTCTATAACAATGTGGGCCTTTTCATTTGTTTCTGGGAGGAATGTTACAATCCAGAAAAAGAATAATTTTTGGCAGCTCCAGCATGGATAAGATTGTTCTCACTCCTTAATAATTATGGAAGTCAACAATTTAGGTACAAATTGGCAACATTATAGGATCTTTTGTGAAATTATATAAAGTAACTAGGTGATGTTGATATATTTCATATGATAGAATCTGTATGTATATGAATATATCCCAACCCCTCCTTGAATCAATTGAGTTTTCCCTTCATGACAAAATCTAGACTCATCCTTCATACTATGAGCGTGTGTCGTTCTGGTGTCATTGGTGTCATTAGTATAGGCGCTTATTCAGGGATTGTTTGATTCTCCAAATGGAGTGTAACAACCCTAGGGAAAATTCCATGTAATAAAAGTTAATAAAGGTAAAATAATAACCATGGTTGATCAGACACATATTCCAAGATGAATGTTGGGCAAAATAATAGTGATGGGGATCACATGTGATTGATTAATGGATAAGGAAATTGGCAAAGGCAATGGCAGAGCCTTTGAAAATGTGAAATGGCATTTTTTGGCACATTTATTTATGAAAATAATGGAAATTAGGAGAAAAGGAAAGTGAAATGTCACAGGCTACATGTGAGGAGGAAAATGAAGGAAAATAATGGAAAATGAAGAAAATATAGGCCTCAATAATAAAAAGGGTTCTAAGGATCAATTCACATATTTTTGTTAGTTCAATGTTGGAACTTGCTCTCTATTCTCTCTCTCATACTCTTGGACACTTATGTTTTTCTTGGAGCACTCTTGGGAGTGTGGAATACTTGGAGCTTTCGAGAAACAAGGAAAAGCGGGATAAGGAAAGCGTAAGAGGACATTGACATCAATACTACATCGGCTTTTGCTTCCAGATAACGAGTTGCATGTGTGTTTTCCCCACTAGTTTTGGCATGAATGGCATATGCATGTGGTTTATTCATCATGACCCGTCATTTGCATGGAGGATTTCCTGGATTGATGGTGGATCTTCTTTATCATGCCATTTCCTAGATAGCCATGGTGTTGTGGGTTTATTTCTTTGTTTTTCTAGTTGGTTCTCATGTTTCCTTAAGCTTGGGTTGAGTTAATAGTTCCTGGAATCCCTGGTTGGATAAACACTCTAGAAGCTCTGTAACAACTTGGGTTGAGTTGCTAGTACTGGAAGCCTAAGTTGGACAAATGCTTTAGAATCCCTTGGTGGGTTTAGTTACTATTCCTCGAAACCCTAGTTGGAAAAACACTCTAGAAACCTGATGACAACTGTGGGTTTGTTGGCCGGATAAATCATTCTTGCGGACAAGACTGATCTCCCTAGTATCAAATGATATCTAGCAACAAGCAGCACAAGCAAATTTACTTTTCTCTAAACATGTTTCAATTCATAAATGAAAATTAAGAGGTGTAATAGGCCCTACCTCAGTCCAATGCTTGTTTGTGGCAACTTTGTTCCAACAGCTTCAAGCAGTTCCCTTTTAATAACCTGCATACACAAACAAACACACATCAAATAACACCTACATATATAATATAATAAAACATGTTCATTATGAAGATCAAGGAGCTCATAAAATAAACCATTAGAGACATTTCATTGAGAAAAATAAACTTGATTGTATTAACTTTATGAATAAAAGAAATTTACAACCTTGGCCTTGATGTTGCACAAGCTCTTTCCAGGGTCCAGTAGGAATCTCCTCTACTTTGAAAAGCCTCACTCACTTCCCAAATGAAATTAAAGGTATGTGATCTCTCCTCTCACAAGCTCAAAAAGGAAGTCTAATTTCTAGCAGCATTTACCCTCAAGAATCTTCAGCTTTCAACCTCCCAAGTAACCAGCCCAAAGCTTCATTTTATAGTGCAAGGGAAGGAGGTTACAGGTCAACCTTTGAAGGGATAGAGTCCTTCTTTAAGGGGATAAGCTCCTCACATCAAGGGGTTAGCTCCTTAAGGAATGGGATGCATGCACCCTCAAGGAGCGAACTTGCCAGTGCAAGATTCCCTCTAGAAGCTTCCAGAATTGACTCAAAGTGAGTTTTTAAGAATAAACTTGCGCCTTTTTAACTTTTACAGGGGTTCACACCCATAAATGTAGATACAGAGTGGTCAGGTGCACAGGGGACATGACCAATGAGTGCGGCATCGCAGGTAATGCTAAGAGAAAGTGCGAAACCAAGATTTGAGATATTTTTAAGGTCTTTCTCCCATTTTCAAGGCTTGATATTTAGAGTTGAGGTTTACGACTTGCAAAGGAGTTATGTATGAGTGGTGATAGGCTCATATTGATTACAGAAAGTCACGGTGACAATTTTTTGTGTAACAGGGTTGAGTTACTAGTCCTAGAAGCCTTGGTTGGAAAAAATGCTCTAGAGCCCTGGAAGACTTGGGTAGAAACCAATCTGATGATGGTTTTGTGATGTCTGGTTGTGAGCTGGAATCACTGTTTGATGGGTTCAGGTGGTTTGGACATTGGAAGGCTTGGATGGTTTTGCTTGATTTTTTTTATGAGATCCCACATTCATGCTTGGAATATGGCATGTGGGTGGCTAGCTGAAGAGAGATTTAGCTCAGCCATGTCTATAGTGAGGTGGTTCATGGAAGTCCCACAACTGGTTGGCCTTTACATGATCCAAGTGGATATTGGTGGCCACCCTCCTATTCCACTAGTACCCCGCCATTGTCTTGTAAGTTTTGTTTGTTTTTTTTTTTTGTTGTTGTTGTTGTTGTTGTTGTTTTTTTTCTAGTTTCCTTAATTGTTGCACAGTTTACTATTTTTGGCAGTTTTTTTGGTCCTAAACTTCTGGAGCCATTTTGATGCCCTAAACAATGATTTTTCGGCAATATCCCTCTAAGAAATTTTAATAAAATTCCATTTTTAGTTGTATTCCTCAGAGATATCTTTCCAAAGAGGTATCATGCATGTCAAATGGAGATAATATGACCAAGTTACGACCCCGAGAAGTTGGCTGCCCAACTAACCCGAACGGGGCCCACAAACTCTTGGAGTTACATCTCCTCGGGTTAGGGTTTTGGTTGTTTAGCTATCTATTTTTGTATGATTAGTTTTTTTGTGCTAATAACAATTACAGATTTATAAACATGTTCTTGCTTCTTTCTTTTTGTGCTGAGGTTTCCTTAGTTGTCGGTGCTTACAAACATGTAAATTTCCTTAAGTTAAACAAGACATTCATGAGAAAAATAGCTTCAAAATGCATAATGAACAAAAAACATGTACAATGCAGAAAACCATCAAAGAGACACATTAACACAGTGTTTTGATGAAGGAGTTCACCCCTCCTCAGCTACATCTCCTTGGTCCAACTTCCTTGGCTTGGGCCTCTATATTAGCTCAATGTCACAAAAATGTTGTTTACAAAGCTCTATGGCTCCTTATACCTACACCAATTTGTTGAAAAGGACCAAATTAGCCAAAAAAAAATCTTTCTGATCTCAATTTGGTCAAAAATTGAGCAAGTTATGCTTCATTCAATTTTTCCTAGGAAACCTCACTAAATTTGGAGAGACTCCAGTTAAGTCCGCCAAAACTAGTAGTTTCCGCCTAATTTGGTGTGCTTCCAAATCTGTCGTGAACTTAATAAATGGTTTAATTAATGCTAAGCTTGAATTAATGGTGCTAATCACATTTAAATGTAGGCATTGGCCCTTGGTTTTTAAAACACAATCATATGGAGAGGGGGCTGGCCCATAGAGCTGACTCCCTCCTCTCCCGATGGTAGATCCGCTGTCGCATTAAATATATGCTCATGGGAATTGTTTTCAAATCCACTATGATGGTTTATGGTAAGGAACGATATTTAGCAGGGAGAGGTCATGGTTTCAAGCTCACCTCCACCCATCCCATAATACTTTTACCGCCCATTAAAAAATTTACCATAATATATGTATGTCATATGAAATTCAAATTTGGATGGTTTATATATGTGGAATTTGTAATTAATATTATATATATATATATATATATATATATATATAATATATATAATTAAAAAATTATATAATATAACATATAACTATATATAATAATATAAAAATATAAAAAATCAAATTCCACCTTAGAGCCAACTAGGCAATTTCTCCTTCACACAAGCACATTGGTGAATCCGGAGGTGACACTTGTCATAGACCCATTGGGCGAAAACTGAAGAAGATTCCCTTTGATGACTGGACTGCCATGTCATCAGTCTGTCCCATTCTGCAAAAAAAATTTCGTTCTTTAGGGAAACGAATAGTAGATCTTTTCTCCTTCATCTGGACTCTCTTTTCGATGAAATGAATTTCGTTGCAATCTTCTTGACGAGATAGATGCAGCCATATAGTTCTTTATACAATCTGAGGATTTTGATTTTTGAGCTAAATACTGAGCACTTGATCCTTCCTCCCAACTAGAAGCCTTCTGGACCCCAAAAGATACTAATATCTAATAAGTAGATGAGGGTACATCCCCCTCACCTTTCCAAGCTTAATCAAATTGGATTTTGTTGAATTTGTTTCCTTGAGATCCTCTCTAAGGAAATCAACATTCACTTGCCTTGAGGATCTCGTTCTATACCTGTACTTGTCTTTGCCCTTTGCAAATTGATCTTGCACTGTTTGTTGCACCATTTTCAGTCGTTCATAGAAACTCATGGTTTTTTCCACGTCGCCAACAAAAGTAACATCCTTCTTACGAAGACAACATAACAAAATATAATGCAAATGGATGAAAAATTTCACTACTTGGTTTTCTTGACTCAAGTCGGATTGTACATCTTGAAAGTATGAAATTTTCTGAACATAAATTTCATGTAAAAAATAATGATGCTTGAATGCAATAGTTTCATAACCAATAGGCCTAAAAGGCATAAAAATGAACTTGCTACTTATACCTCTTTTGTACCTTCGAACCAATTGAAATTTTTGACAAGTATCCATCCAATGAAAGTGCATGGATTGTTGCAACCTAATCTTTACACCATGAAAATCTTTTGAATGAAATAAGATGGTGAATTTGCTTTCAAAAACTTGAAACTCAAATGAATCTTTCTAGTTTGAAAGAGCATGAAAAATAATTGAACTGATCTTTTGGTTTGAAGCAACACATGCCTCTTGTTGCTTTCCTCCCCACTGGAAGACTTTGCACACACATGACAATGCATGCCAAGGAGTTTCGAAAGAAGAAATGTCAACAAAAACACTCCTACAACATTGGGCTGCTCCCAACAAACCTCTTGTCAAAATAATGATCTTGGGTGTTGACCAATCAACAATGGAATCTAACTTGGAGAGGCTTTCCTTCAACTTACCTCCTCCAATATCATGGCCCAAATGCATCAATGAAGTGAAACCCAACTTGTACTTTGATATCCTCAAAACATCAAACAATTTTCCTTCATAGATGACATGTACATAAGAAAACTTTGTAAACATGTTTATGTCACCCAAGTGGACACTTTCTTCAAGGAAGGACTCTTTTTTTCCATTTCAAATACATGTATGTAATAGAAGTGCTACAAATAACATACAACATTAAAAGCCATACAAACCATTCTTGTTTGGTGTTATGTATATTCTTGGACTGACCTATTTTTACAACCTTACTTTGGCGAAAACTACTCCTTTTGTCCTCTTTATTGAAATACTTACCATTCCTCTTTGGCACCATAACCATCGATGCACAACATGGTGTAAGGGATGATTGAATGAGCCCATTGTTCAATAAAATTTTGCATTGCATTGGTGTCTCTACACTTTGCAATTTTGTCAACCCTTGCATGCTAACATCACAAAGAAAAACCTCTTGCTACAAAGATATTTCATGTGAAGTTTATTTCTCCTTGAAGGATGATTCTTTCAAAACCTGAAATGATTCATCACTCTAATGAACTGAACCAACCAAATCAGGATTTAAATTTGCATTACATGCAACAACATTTTCATAAACAATATCATCATTTGGCTTGAACATGAGAAAGTACTAAACTTTTACTTGAATTCACTAGTCTTTTTGCCTCCCATGCATTAACCAAAGAAATGTTCAGCTTTTTGCGATGGGATCTCCTATGTACTCCACACCATCCTTGAACAAGTGATACTTGTTTCCATGGTGGTAAAAGGCTACTTTCTGGTCATACAAATATGGATTACCCAACACAAAACCTAAAATATCAATCGGTACCACATCTGACTCTACTTCATTAACAAAATTTGCAGTGATTGCAAACTTAAACAAACATTTTCTTGTAACTTGTATACGTGTGTCTCTTTTTATCCATCCCAAAGGGTATGGTTTATAGCGAGGTACAGTTTCAAGATTCAATCTGTTGACTAAGTCTTCAGAGATTAGATTTGCTTGTGACCCACTATGGAAGAGTGTGTCAATCTTGGTGTGTTTAGATATGACCCTAACATGAAATAACTCAGTTCGTCTTTGTTCATCTGGAGTAGTAGTAGTGTTACAATTTTGTGAACTAGTGCTTGCAATATCTTGTTTTCCTTCGATTCCTATGACAGTGATTTTGTTTTCATAACCTGATTCAAACCCTAAAACTTCTTGAGTAATAACAGTGGTTTTTTGTTTCCATTTATTGTTGAAATTATTTTGTCTCATTTCTCGATGCAATTTCCAATAGTGGGATTCATCATGCCCCTCTTTGGAACAATGTTTGCGTGCAATTTTATCCCCTAATTTCTTCACACTTGCATTCTTCTTTGCCTTCCATTTTCATCCTTTCTCTTTCTCCTTACCCTTAGGTGGATTTTTATTACTATCCTCTTCATAAGTGCTCTTTGCTCTATATTCAAGATGTGTGGCTTGCACACATACTTCATCCAAATTAGTTGGATTGAACATAAGAATAGTGTGTTTAAGATATGAATGTAAACCCCAAATATATTTCAGCAGTGTATCTTGGGAATTCAAATTCACTCCTAATAAAAAATCCCCTTTTTTAAACTCCTGTATATAACCTTGGACTGTTTCGCCTTTAAGATGCCTAAAATTCTACCAACTCATAATGGCTTTCTGCATATACGCTAAAGGATAAAAATGTCTTTTAATTGTAGAAACAAATTCAACCCAAGTGATGTATATCTTACCATGGATTCTCATTTCCTTGAGTCTTTGCTTCCCACCAAACTAGTGTAGCTCCTTCTAGCCTTAGTGAAGCCAATTGGATCTTATGTTGTCTTCGTGAAGGTTTTGAATTCTGTAGTATACCACCAATTGTCAAATCCAACTGTCCAACTTTTTTTCATTCACCTCTCCATTGTACATGGGAAGTTCGAATTTATGTCCAATTTCAGTAATGGAGTTTTTCATTTTGGGATTTTCGAATGAGTATGGGTAGTTGCAATGGTGGTAGTGGAAGATGATGTTGTGTGAGATGGTGAAGATGATGAGGATGGTGGAGATGGAGATGGCTTTCTACCATTCCCTTTGGAATCCTTCTTCTCATATTTTTGGTCCTCTAAGCGTCCTTCTCCATGTGGAGGTTTAGAACTCTCTCCAACCATTCTAGTGTTCCTCTCTTCGTAGAGGACTTTAACCATCTTAGTGAAAGTGTAGAAAGATTTCTTTAGTTATTCCTCTTTTGAAGAGGGACCTCCAGATTCTCTTTCTCTAGATGTAATGGCTATGGATTCAGGCTCAGAAATTTGTACTGATTGTACCTCTTCAATCTCAATTGAAGACAAAACTTGAGGAGTTTCAAGTGTAGCTGGAATTGGAACTTTGGGTGGTGGAGATTGTGGCCTTGTGGCTCTCTTTCTTCTAGGCATTACATCAAGAGTTGCAACCAATAGCTTCCCTTCTCATCTCTACAACTTTAACCTTGTAAGCATCACAATTTTGCAACCATTAAAATCCTAACTACACAAACTTAAGAAATCAAGAAACTCAACCTTGGGCTCTGATACCAACTTGATCTATTTTTGTATGATTAGTTTTGATGTGCTAATAGCAATTATAGATTTATAAACATGTGCTTGTTTCTTGATTTTTATGTTGAGGTTTCCTTAGTTGTTGGTGCTTACAAACAAGTAAATTTCCTTAAGTTAAACAAGACATTCATGAGCAAAATAGCTTCAAAATGAATAATGAACAAAAAACATGTACAATGCAGAAAACCGTCAAAGAGACACATTAACACAGTGTTTTGATGAATGAGTTCACCCCTTCTGTGTTACATCTCCTTGGTCTAGCTTCCATGTGGGTGTCTTTATTAGCTCAATGTGGAAACAATTTTGTTTGCAAATCTTTATGGCTCTTGATACCTACATCAATGTGTTCATAAGATCCAAATTAGCCCAAAACACTTCTTTCTGATCTCAAGTTGATTGAAAATTGAGCAAGTTATGCTTCATTCAAATTTTCCTAGGAAACCCCACTAAATATGGAGAGACTCCAAATATGTCCACCAAAACTGGTAGTTTCTGCCTAATTTGGCGCACCGCCAAATCTGCGGCCATCTTAATCAAAAGTCTAATTAATGCTAATCCTAAATTAATGGCACTAATCATGTTTAACTATTGGTGTTGACCCTTGGTTTTTAAAATGTGGTCATATGGAGAGGGGGTTGGCCCGCAGGGCTGGCTCCCTCCTCTTCCACCAGCAGATCTGCTGTCGCATTAAATATATGCTCATGGGAATTGTTTTCAAATCCACTGTGATGGTTTATTGGTAAGGCACGTTATTTGGGGGAGGGGGGGGTGGGCATAGGTTTCAAACCCCGCCTCCACCTACCCATAATAATTTTACCGCCCATTAAAACTTTACCATAATATATGTATGTCATATGAAATTCGAATTTGGATGGTTTATATATGTGGATTTCGTAATTACTATTCATAATAAATATATAAAATATATAATATATAATATATTATTAAATATATAATAATAAATAATTAAAATATATAATATAAATAATAATTATATATAATAATATATATAAAATTATAAAACTAAAAAAACCAAATTCCACCTTAGAGCTAACTAGGCAATTTATTCTTCACACAACCACACTAGCAGATCTGGAGGTGACATTTTTCACAGCCCTATTGGGTGAAAAATGAAGAAGATTCCCCTTGCTGACTGGACTGCAGACTGGATTGCTATGTCATCACTCTATCCCATTCTGCAAATTTCTTTAGTTGATTAGGAAAATGAATAGTAGGCATTTTCTCCTTCATCCAGACTCTATTTTTTATGGAACGAATTGTGTTGCGATCGTCTTGATGAGATAGATGCAATCATATAGTTTTCGAGCCAATCTGATAACTTTGATTTTTTAGCTAAATACTAAGCACTGATCATTTAGGGTTTTCTCTTATTGTTCAATAGTAGAAAGGTCCTTGAGCCTCATTGTAACTCATTTCAGAGGCATGTATCCACCACATCTCTTCTCAGAGATAAGCTACCATCGCCCGAGCTAGTCTCATTTCCATTTTGTTTGTAAGCATATTTCATTATTTGATATTAATGAAAGGAAGTGTTATTTCTGTTGCATCTCTGTATTTATGGTTATATATGTAATTCGTTGTTGTTAAACACACACATGGCAGCAAAAACATAGGAAAGATAAATAGGAGAGTGCACTTATTATTAACAAATGATATACATTTATAGTACATGGTATGACCCTTGGATTCGTATTCCGAGTGGTTTCTTGGACTCCTTTTGTCTATTCAACTTCCATACCAACCCTTAGAGGATTAGGTGTCTAACAATTGTGTTCCTATTTAAATTCGAATCATTGCATCATTAATATGAGGTTATTTCTCCTTTTTATTTTATGACTATTATACTCGTTTATAAGTGGATTATATTGTTATTTTTTCCTTAGTATTTATGTTGTTATTATTGTTGGTTATGAGCATGTATTACAACAATGGTTATGTATGGATCTCATCATGTTTTTACTTATAAATGGATAAACAATGTATCTATGACATAATGGATGAAACTAAAGCTAATGTGATGAGGCATCAATGCATTTTAGTGATTCTCATATGAGTATGAGACCCCTATACCCAGATCTATTATTTAAACTTGTAGGTTATATAATTGTGAAATGTTTGATGAAATGCCTATCATGGCTAGTAGGGGTCTAGTCAAGTCCTTGTTCAAGTAGTTTCATTTGTTTCCTTATTCTGTTGTTATCTTTTGGTTTTGAAAGTGTCACTGAGTTATGGGCAATGACCTAGGTTATTGGCCTAAAAAAGTGGCTAAATCCTGGAGATGCAGGCACAACACTAGGTAGCAAAGTCCCTAGACGCATGCATGCCCATGCTATGGGAGTGTCCAAAGTGTCTTGGGCACATGCATGCCCATATCAAGGGAGCATATGAAGGTTTAATGGTCTAAAAACTTAGTTGATCTCAGAGGTTAGTTACCTAAGTGGTTGGGATGGCTCCTGGGAGTTCTATCATTGATGTGGAAACTTTGTATCATGTGTTTCTATTAGTTCCACTTCCTTAACTAACACATAGGGAGTCAAATAATACCATAGTAACTTCTCATCACATGTTTACCCTGGTTGGATGGTTAGTTGGGTAGTGTGGGAGGAGGGTGTTACAAAGTGGTGTTAGAGTATGGTTTTCCCCTCAGACTAGATGGGTTGTGTGTTGATCATGCATTCACGTCAGTTACATATGTGTTTCTTTTGTTGTGAGACCATGTGCTTGTTTCATTTGTATGGTATGGGTTATGGTTGTAGTGAGGTCACCATGGGAAGTTGATGGTGTTGTTGTGGAGTGTGTTTTCTTGAATGTATGGTTGATTATGCAATGTTTATGCATGTTAGTATTCACATGTGGTCAAGTTTACAATGATGTGTTGATTGTTATCATTTATGAGGTCATGTTAATTGTAGTTGATATGGTCATGCATTGATGACTAGACTCTAGATAGAATTATGGTTATATGCTTATATGTGTACGTGTTATATTTCTATATGTTTTCATGACTATGTTATACATATATTATGTTGATTTTTTGATCTTACAGATGAGGTATCCTCCTTGAATTATGTTAAGGTACATTGGTTTATTGTGATTTGGTTTAGCTTACATGACATACCTTGTAGGAAGTGTTGGAAATAATACTGAGGGGGGGGGGGAATTAGTATTAGTCAACTCAATAATCTTTCTACAATTTCTTACTCAATTTCATATACGCTGCTTCAATGAAGGCAACCTGCATGTGTACACAACTGTGTTTAAGGAAACAAGCGTATATCTAGCAAACTAATGATTCTGTTAATTCATCAAATGTTGATCTTTAATCTGAGTATCAGTATTTTATTAAACATTCAATAGTAACCATGTGCAGTTAATAATAGAAAGAACCATCACACATAAGCATCACACATGAACACCAAGATGTAAGGTGGAAACCCAATGTGGGTAAACACCACCTGCTACTGTCATCTCTGTCTTATTTTAATAATAAGAAAATCTATTTACAACAATGTACTGGTGCAAACTCATACCAGTACGCAGGGTTCTACCTGCAGAAGGCTACAACCTTCTTTCATTCTCCAGCTTCTACTGGAAGGGAGCTACAACCCCCTAGCTCTTGTACTAGTCAATATATTTAATAGTATGTAGGTATCGACCTACATAAGGCTACGACCTTCTTTCTTCATCCAGGTACCACATTTCATAAATTTTCAGACAGGATACTCTTGGAACACAACACCATAATCTGAAGGCCACGTTTCATCCAATTTTCATACTGTACCCATCAACAACATTGAAGCTCAAAATAAATCACCACTATAATACAACTATTGCATTACCCATTCATTGAATACTCAATCATTACTCTCTGAATCACCTAACAACTTAGTCACTGAAACCCTGTCGTCAAAACACAGTCACTAGAACACAAAGCAGAACCGAGAACTCTGCAACAATATTCAGAGCCAATTGTATCATCAAAAACCATGCATTAGAGTGCATACGCTACTTGGAAGAGCTGAACCAACGTGTATACGTAACTTCACCAAAGCGAACCAGAGTATATGTCATCAAATATTTACTTATAACTTTGGTGCATTTCCTGACTTCAGACATACCCAGATCATTACATACAAAAGGATAATACATGTGTTAGCAACTAGATCTATTCCATCAGACCACATAAAGATAAGCCATTATGATCCTGATCCATCATTATATTTCATTCATCAACAATGAAGCAAATCATAATCAACCAATCTGAATATGCAGAATATTGTCACCAGAAAATAGTCACCAGAATACAATACATAATCCTGAACACCACAACAACAAACAGAAACCTTATAGATCATACTTCAGAAGATATATGCTACATTCATAGGTTGAACTAGCGTGTATATGCCCTTTTCCCAAGGGGATCCAGCGTACTGATCTGCAAATTTCATTCTATGATGTATACACTACTTTTGTATGCTGAACTAGCTGTATATGCTATTTTACCAAAGCCAACCTGCGTACAGATCTTGAAATGCTAATTAAAGCATCACAACTATTTCAGACTTCATTCATAAACATTTACATAATAAAATCATGCATCAGTATCTAGCATGTTCAAGATAAAACCACATAATGCTAATACATTTAAGCCTTCATGATTCCGTTCCATCATCCATCATCAACCACATAGGTGCATCCTTGGTTTAGATCAAGCAAAGCATCATAAAACCATAACTAGCATACTAGATATTGCTCTTCATTATATATTCAAATCTTGAGTGCCCTTGC
Organism: Pinus taeda; assembly: GCA_000404065.3. Taxonomy (NCBI): domain Eukaryota; kingdom Viridiplantae; phylum Streptophyta; class Pinopsida; order Pinales; family Pinaceae; genus Pinus; species Pinus taeda. The sequence continues at coordinate 477,679 of APFE031030848.1, forward strand.
CTAATGATCTTCGCCTCCTTTTATATTCTTAGGCCTTGCTCAATACCATGGTCCAAAACCACTTAGAATCAATACCTTGGACCAAATACCTAGGATCAACACATCGGACAAGATACCTTGGACCAATACCATGGATCACAATACCATGGACCAAGTACCACGGACCAAAACCAAGTTTTTGACATGTACGTGCCTTTCCTTTTGTGAAAGTGTGTGTGTACGTGAACCTGCGTATACCTTTCTTTCTTCATTCCTGGTGTTTACTTTCTATACTGTGATCTTTCATCTGAGAGGATTTCCTTCTGAACTGATTCCTTGAAGCTGCCCTACATTTCATCGCATCTATAAATACTACTTGTCATGCATTCCGTCACATTTGATATCTCTTCTGTAGATTCATCTAGTTACCATGTACAAGTGAGTTGTTCTACTACAAGTGGGTTTCCATCAAGTACAACACATGCATCATAATGCCAACAATCTCCCCCTTTGGACTTAATGGCAACAACAACACCAAGTCACTCTCCCCCTTCGACGTCAAGGGCAAAGGGCGGACCAATACCTTCTCCCCCTAAGAGCAGAAGACTTTCATATCTGAATAGCTGAATATTAATCATGCTCCCCCTAGGCGCATACTGAATTCTTTGATTGAACTTCCCCTTTGTTCATGCTGAGATATACTGTATCATCCATGCTTCCCTTGAGCACATGCAGAGTCTGTAAATATTTTCAAGAAACAAAACGTGACTCTATAACTCAACTATGTGAGTTTGACCTTCCTATCATCAATGACTCATACATACATTCATTCTCCCAACCAAGGGGGGATAAACTTGACTCATCCACCCAACCAAGTGGGTATATACCATATGTTTATACATGACAGAATAAGAACATTACATCATCCATCCCATGCATTGTGGGGAAACAAAATAGGTCGTTACATGACCTTCATAATAAAATATATACATGACATAGAGACCAAATATATAAAACAAGACCATGATCGTCATCAGCGACTATCATCAGCAGCATCTGTCAATCACCATCCAGACCAGCAACCATGTATATGTCCATCATTAGGCCCCAAGATATGACAATGTAAATCTCATCAACCTGTGAAAAAATGTTTCTGTATATAGATATCAACTCATCCTCTTGATTTCATCAAGATCAACTTGCTTCATTTCCTTAGTAGAAAGAGACTTATCATAACCTCAACATATTTCATATCTTAATCATTCACATCATATCATCTATATGTGAAAAACACCATAGCCATCATCTATGATCATAACATTTTCATTAATAATAGTATGATCTTTCCACAAGAACCTTCAATATATCAACCATGTATCATCACTAAGGAACATCCCACATCTGATAAGCATCAACCATGATAATCAACATATGTGAGTATCAACCTATCATCATAAGGTAAGAACTCAAAGTGATTAAGTAAGCCATGTCTTTGAATATCCATGTCTTCAAATAGCTATGTCTCCATGCACCCTGCAATAAAACCATTCTCTTGGCCAACCAATAATATGCAACTTAAGTAATCATCCATGTATCCATCATACTGTATATCCATAAAAGAGATATCAATATGTATCTAGAAAGCCATGATCTTATGGTCATTTGTCAAGATTTCTTGATATCATCAACAACAGCAATCCTCAACTGTGTGAGAAACAAGAACCATAGGAATCCTGCATCATCAAAGAATCGTCCACAACCATCCATTAATCTGATTTGAAACCCAACTATGTGACCCCCAAGTATCATATGAGATTTTATCATGGGAAACTCATAACTGTAACATAGCAAGATGTATCATTTAGTCATATAAACATCATCATCATTGATTAGGTACCAAAGAATTCTAAACATAATGCCAACAATGCTTTATTAGAAGCATAGCATGTTCTCCCCTTGAACCTATTCCATCTGTTCACTGTCAGATCTGATCATGCACATATCAGTAAGAAGTATCAAGGCGTCATCAAAAATCAAATATACATCAAGTTAACTTGTGAGGATAAAAAAAAACATCTTATGAGTATCAATATATTTCCACACATTATCAGCAGATTGTAACCATCATCAAATAGAGAAATAATTGACTGAACCATATCAGATCCTTTTTCCTGAGTCTGTCTCACAACTTTTCCTTAAACTAACATATACACGACTGTGAAGTGTATAACTCGCGTATATACGTGACTTCTCTTCATGAAACTTGCATATGAGATTTAGAACACTTAGGTTTCACACTTTCAGCTCCTTCTGAGTCTGTAGTGTCTGTGCATTGTGTTGTGCCACATATTTCTGACTGTACTTCCTTCTTCTTCCATATCTTTGAGTGTGATGATGCTTTCTCCTTTTAGTATGGTGCCTATACTTTGTTCCGGAAGTCCTTAGCTATATGCCCAAGCTTGTTACATGCATAACATCTCATATGTTTTATATTCCTTCTATAACAATCAATGGATTTGTGACCAAACATATTGCAAGCAAATCAATATCCCTTAAAGTATCTGGAACGTATTATCTTTCATTGTGACAGTCTTGAACCATTGTATTTCTCCATCTGGATGCAACATGTCCAAAATTATGACATTCATAACATTCAACGTTATTCATTTGAGGAAATAACTAGCTATCAATTCCATAGTTAGGAGTAAAAGATTTTCTTTGAAGATTTTCTTTCCTTGGTTGTTGATGGGATTGACCTCTCATCTCCTTGTTTAGCATTTTAGATTTTGTATTAGAGTTCCTTGTCTTAATTTGTGAGCTAGATTCACCTTCAATAGATTCATGAAAGACAAGACCAATTTTGATGGCAGGAGACCTTTGACTACTAAGAATATCATCCAAGATCTTAGTACTATCTTGAAATTGCATGAGCTTATCCTTTTCTTCTAATTTACCTTTTAGTATATTTACCTCAACTTGATGTTGCTCTTCCTTTTCAAGATACTACTTCTTTATGATTTCTTCAGATTTTCTTCCTTCTTCCATCTGTTGCCTTAATTCAAGAACTTCATTTTCTTGTTTTTCAAGAGCTTGGAGTAGTTCTTTATTCTGCTTATTTGATCTTTCAAGAACTTCTTTTAGCGTGAGGATCTTAGCTTCAAGACTTTCATAGTAACTAGATCTATCTCTCAGTTTCTTGATTTTTGTGCTCCTTTCATTTACTTCATCTCTTAATGATGTCACTTCATCTGGCAGCTTTTGACATTGGTCTTCCTTTTCCCCGAGCTGCTTCCTTACTTTGTTTCGTTCCTCTAGTTGAGCTTCTAGTTTGGTAGCTTCTTCTTTGAAGGCACATTCCCTTTTGTCCAATAGATCTTGTTGATTCTAATTTTGTCCGTAAACCTTTTAAATTCTACCTCCATTTGATATCTTTCTTCCTCACCCATGAGAGCAAATTCAGTTGTTTCGCTATCACTTTCATCATCTTCAAATGGATGGAGAAATGTATCACCAGAGGATGACAAATTCATACCTGATAGTCCTTTTGCTTGTTCAACTTCATTCTGAGGTGATTCTGAATCTGAAGAGTTGCTTCCACATATTCCCCAATCGATTCTCCCAGTGTCATAGTTCCTTTGAAATGTCTTCTTCTTCTAAGGCGCTTTCTTCTTTAGCTTCTTTCCCATTGTTCTACAGATCTCCTTCAAGCGATCAAGCTTCTACCAAAGGACCTACTCTGATACCAATTGTTGGAAATAATACTGAGAGGGGGGCGGGGTTGAATCAGTATTAGTCAAGTCAATAATATTTTTACAATTTCTTACTCAATTTCATATACGCTACATCAATTAAGGAAACTCGCGTGTGTACGCAACTGTGTTTAAGGAAACAAGCGTATATTCAACAAACTAATGATTCTGTTAATTCATCATATGTTGATCTTTAATCTAAGTATCAATACTTTATTAAACATTCAACAGTAACCATGTGCAGTTAATAATAGAAAGAACCATCACACATAAGCATCGCACATGAACACCAAGATTTAAGGTGGAAACCCAATGTGGGTAAAAACCACTTGCTGCTGTCGTCTTTGTCTTCTTTTAATAATAAGAAAATCTGTTTACAACAATGTACTGGTGCAGACTCATACTAGTAGGCAAGCTTCTACCTACAAAAGGCTACAACCTTCTTTCATTCTCCAGCTTCTACTAGAAGGAGCTACAACCCCCTAGCTCTTGTACTAGCCGATATATTTACTAGTACGTAGGTGCCAACCTACAGAAGCTATGACCTTCTTTCTTCCTCCAGGTACCACGTTTCATAAATTTTCAGACTAGATACTCTTGGAACACAACACCATAATCTGAAGGCCAAATTTCATCCAATTTTCATACTAGACCCATCAACAACATTGAAGCTCAAAATCAATCACTGGTGTAATACAACTATTGCATTATCCATTCATTGAATACTTAATCATTACTCTTTGAATCATCCAACAACTTAATCACTGAAACCCTGTCATCAAAACACAGTCACCAGAACATACAGCAGAACCCAGAACTCTGCAACAATATTAAGAGCCAACTGTATCATCAAAAAGCATGAATCAGAGTGCATACGCTACTTGGAAGAGACGAACCAGCGTGTATATGCAACTTCACCAAAGAGAACCAGTGTATATGTCATCAAATACATACTTATAACTTCGTTGCACTTCCCAACTTCAGATATACCTAGATCATTACATACAAAAGGATAATCCGTGTGTTAGCAACCAGATCTAGTCCATCATATCACATAAAGATAAGTCATTATGATCTTGATCCATTATTAGATCTCATCCATCAACACTGAAGCTAATCACAATCAACCAATCTAAATATGTAGAATACTGTCACCAGTAAACAGTCACCAGAACTCAGAACTTTGCATCACAACCTGAACCACTTGTAACTTCAAACATCATAGTTCATATGGTATACACTACTTAGATGTGTCTAACCTGTGTGTATATGCACTTTTATCAAAGTCAACCTGCATATACATCTGTAAATATTCATTCATAATTTTGTAGCTATTTCAGACTTCAGTTATCCCCAGATCATAATATTTACAGAATATCACAAGCATCAGTATACAGATCTAGAAAAAGCATGATCAAACCATATAGAGATGATTCATTCCAATCCATAAGATCTCGATCCATCATTAGATCTTGTCCTCCATCAACCGCTGAGATTCCTCCTTGGCTCAGATCAAGCAAAGCATCATAAACCCATAACTCACATACTAGATCTCACACTTCATTAGGTATTCGAGACTTGAGTGTCTTTGTCTAATGATCTTCTCCTCCTTTTATAATCTTGGGCCTTATTCAATACCATGGTCCAAAACCACTTAGAATCAATACCTTGGACCAAATACCTGGGGTCAACACATCGAACAAGATACCTTGGACCAATACCATGGATCATAATACCATGGACCAAATACCACGTACCAAAACCAAGTTTCTGACATGTACACACCTTTCCTTCTGTGAAAATGCGTGTGTACGTGAACATACGTGTATATGCGACTTGGTATATAGTGAACTTGCGTGTATACGCGACTTGGTATATAGTGAACCTGTGTATACCTTTCTTTCTTCATTCTTGTTGTTTACCTACTATACTGTGATCTTTCATCTGAGAGAGTTTTCTTCTGAACTAATTCCTTGAAGTTGCCTTGCATTTCATCACATCTATAAATACTACTTGTCATGCATTCTGTCACATTTGATATCTCTTATGTAGATTCATCTAGTTACCATGTACAAGTGAGTTGTTCTGCTACAAGTTGGTTGCCATCAAGTACAACACATGCATCATAATGCCAACAATCTCCCCCTTTGGACTTGATGGCAACAAAAAAACAAAGTCACTCTCCCCCTTTGACATCAAGGGCAAAGGGTGGACCAATAACTTCTCCCCCTAAGAGCAGAAGACTTTCATATCTGAATAGCTGAATATTAATCATGCTCCCCCTAGGCACATGCTAAATTCTTTGATTGAATCCCCCCTTTGTTCATGCTGAGATGTAATGTATCATCCATGCTCCCCCTGAGCACATGCAGAGTCTGCAAATATTTTCAAGAAAATAACATGACTCTATAACTAAACTATGTGAGTTTGACCTTCCTATCATCAGTGACTCATACATACATTCATTTTCCCAACCAAGTGGGGATACAATTGACTCATCCACCCAACCAAGTGGGGATATACTAGATACCAATTGTTTATACATGACTGAAATATTACATCATCCTTCCCATGCATAGTGGGGGTACAAATTACGTCATATGACCAAGAGGGATTCATCAACAGACTACAATAGGTAGAGACAAACTATTACATCATGGGTCTTGATATGAACTTTACATCGAATGATATACATGACATAGAGACCAAATATCTAAAACAAGATTATGATAGTTATCAACAACTATTATCAGCAGCGTCTGTCAACAACATCCAGACCAACAACCTGTATATGTCCATGATTAGTCCCCAAGATATGACAATGTAAATCTCATCAACCTGTGACAAAGTATGTCTGCATATAGATATCAACTCATCCTCTTGATTTCATCAAGATCAACTTTCTTCATTTCCTTAGTAGAAAGAGACCTATAATAACCTTAGCATATGTCATATCTCAATCATTCACATCATATCATTTGTATGTGAAAAACACCATAGTCATCATCTATGATCATAACATTGTCATTAATAACAATATGATCTTTCCACAAGAGCCTTCAATATATCAACCATGTATCATCACTAGGGAAAATCCCACATCTGATAAGCATCAACCATGATAATCAACATATTTGAGTATCAACCTATCATCATAAGGTAAGAACTCAAAGTGATTAAGTCATCCATGTCTTTGAATATCCATGTCTTCAAATAGCTATGTCTCCATGCAACCTGCAATAACATCATTCTCTTGGCTAACCAAGAATATGCAACTCAATTAATCATCCATGTATCCATCACACTGTATATCCATAAAAGAGATATCAATATGTATCTAGCAAGCCATGATCTTATGGTCATTTTCCAATATTTTCCATGTGAGAACCAAGAACCATAGGAATCTTGCATCATAACTGTATTATATGATCTTTAGAAGGCATGATGACAACAACATGAAAGAAATGAGTGGCTCATCATTAAATAATGAAGTTGTGTACTCAAGATTTGTACTTCTCCTTGTCCTTATGAAAGCAATATATATGACTATATGGATCATCAAAGAATCATCCACAACCATCCATGAATCTGATCTAAAACCCAACTATGTGACCCCCAAGTATCATATGAGATTTTATCATGGGAAACTCATAATCATAACATAGTAAGATGTATCATTTAGCCATATAAACATCATCATCATTGATTAGGTACCAAAGACTTCTAAACATAATGCCAGCAATGCTTTATTATAGCATGTTCTCCCCCTGAACCTGTTCCATCTGTTCATTGTCATATCTGATCATGCATATATTAGCAAGAAGTATCAAGGAATCATTAACAATCAGATATACATCAAGTTAACTTGTGAGGATAAAAAACAACATCTTATGAGTATCAATATATTTCCACACATTATCAGCGGACTGTAACCATCATCAAACAGAGAAATAATTGAATGAACCATATCAAATCCTTTTTCCTGAGTCTATCCCACAACTTTTCCTCAAACTAACATATACGTGACTATGCAGTGTCTAACTCACGTATATACGCGATTTCTCTTCATGAAACTTGTGTATGATATTTAGAACACTGAAGTTTCACACTTTCAGCTCCCTCTGAGTCTATAATGTTTGTACATTGTGCTATGCCACATATTTCTGACAGTACTTCCTTCTTCTTCCATATCTTCGAGTGTGATGATGTTTTCTCCTTTTGGTATGGTTCCCGTACTTTGTTCCTGCATTCCTTAGCTATATGTCCAAGCTTGTTACATGCATAACATCTCATATGTTTCATATTCCTTCTATAACAGTCAATGGCTTTGTGACCAAATATATTGCAAGCAAAACAATATCCCTTAAAGTACCTGGAACATGATGATCTTTCTGTGTGACGGTCTTGAACCATTCTACTTCTACATCTAGCTGCAACATGTCCAAAATTATGACATACATAAAATTTAGCAATATTCATTTGAGGAAATAACCGACTATCACTTCCATAGTTAGGAGTAAAAGGTTTTCTTTGAAGAATTTCTTTCCTTGGTTGTTGATGGGATTGACCTCTCATCTCCTTGTTGAGGATTTCAGATTTCACATTAGAGTTCCTTGTCTTACTTTGTGAACTAGATTCACCTTCAACAAATTCATGAAAGCCGAGACTAGTTTTGATGGCAGGAGATCTTTAACTACTAAGAATATCATCCAAGATCTTAGTACTATCTTGAAGTCGTAAGAGCTTATCCTTTTCTTCTAATTTACCTTTTAGAATATTTACCTCAACTTTATGTTGCTCTTCCTTTTCAAGATACTGCTTCTGTTAGGTCCCTATACTACTAGCATAACCTCTTATTGTTATTAGTACAACCCCCCTTATTATATTTTTGTGCCCATGTAGTCCCCATATTGTTATTTTATGGCCCATAGAAGCTCACTACTGTTATTATTGTGCCCTTACATTATTATTGTTATGTTGGCTCTGATTATATTATGACCCCTTAGACTCCTATATATAGAAAGGAAGTCTTTTCAATTGTATCATCCAAGAATTGTTCATTTGTGTAATGTAAATGAGGTTTCCCCCTCGAAGAGGCTTATTTCTAAGGCGTTCATCTATCTTTTCTATCTTTTTGTGACCTAGCTTCATAACATTTCATGATTCCTTCAACTTTTCTTCCTTCTTCCAACTGGTGTCTTAATTCAAGAACTTCGTTTTCTTGTTTTTCAAGAGCTTGGAGTAGTTATTTATTCTACTTATTTGATTCTTCAAGATCTTATTTTAGTGAGAGGATCTTAGCTTCAAGACTTTCATAGTAACTAGATCTATCTCTGAGTTTCTTGATTGTTGTGTTGCTTTCATTTACTTCATTTCTTAATGATGTCACTTCATCGTGTAGCTTTTGACATTGATATTCCTTTTCCTTGAATTTCTTCCTTACCTTGTTTCCTTCCTCTAGTTGAGCTTTTAGTTTGGTAGCTTCTTCTTTGGAGGCACATTCCCTTTTGTCCAATAGATCTTGTTGATCTCTAATTTTTTCCATAAGCCTTTTAAATTCTGCCTCTATTTGATATCTTTCTTCCTCACCCATAAGAGCAAATTTAGTTGTTTCACTATCACTTTCATCATCTTCAAATGGATGGAGAAATGTATCACCAGAGGATAACAAATTCATACCTGATAGTTCTATTTCTTGTTCATCTTCATTCTAAGGTGATTCTGAATCTGAAGTGTTTCTTTCACATATTCCCCAATCAATTCTCCCACTATCATAGTTCCTTTGAGATATCTTCATCTTCTGAGGCGCTTTCTTCTTTAGCTTCTTTCTCGTTGTTCTACAGATCTCCTTGTCATGCGGAAAGAGTTATGTTTGCGGACAAACCTAACCTCCCTAGGAGTCTAAGACTCTCTAGTGACAAACAAACTAAACAAGAGCAATCCTTCTCTAAATATACATTATTCTATGAGAGACCAAGTGTTTTCCGATCTTACCTTAGGTCCAACGCTTGTTGTAGCAGTCCAGCCTTGCTGATCCAGATGAGCTCCTCCTTCACTTTAAGACCTGCATACACTAACAAGACAAACGATTACATAACACCTGAATATTTCATAAAACAAAGCATATTCATCACATAGACCAAGGAGTACATGAAATAATTCATTAACAACAAATCATTGAGAAGAATGGACTTATTTGTATTAAGGAAACAAAAAAGGAACCATTACAACCTGAGCCTTGGTGTTGTGCAAGCTCCTCCCAGGGTCCAGCAAGAGATTTCCTCTACTTTGACAAGCTCACCCACTCCCACTATGGCAACAAGGAAGGATAGTGATCTCTCCTCACAAGTCAACAATGGAAGTCCTAATTCCAGCAGCATTTACCCTTAGAATGTTCAGCTTTTAACCTTCCCTTCTTTGGCCCAAGGCCTGTATTTATAGTATTCTAGAGGAAGTTATTTAGTTCCAACATCAATGGGATACTCCCTCTTTTGGATGGGGTAGCTCCTCTCTTGATGGGATAAGCTCCTCTTATCATAGGGGTGCATGAACCATCTGGAGGCGCTCAATACACGTCAAAAACTCTTCTAGAAGGCTCTAGAAGTGACCACAAGTAACTTTTTAAAGATGAAACTTGCGCCTTTTGACCTTTACAGGGGTACGCACCCTAGCTTTAGTTTACAGAGCGTATTACTACGCAGGTCTAATGTATATGGAGTGCGTACACGCAGGCAAGGTAGA